>JASDQU010279015.1:3846-14829 GCA_032191745.1 Picea mariana
AGAAGGGTGTATGTTTATTTGCGAGGTGAGAGAGTTAAGGTGGATGCTTCGCTAGCTCTATTTCTGGGTTTATGTAGTCCTTTCCAGATTTCCTTCTTTCCCTTGAGGTCTAACCGAATCACAAAGTAGACATTTCTAACATTTCTCTAAAGTCATTCATTTTCTCCGGTTGGATAGAGGATTCCTCAAATTAACCGCAATTTTTCTAGTGTCTCTAGTGTTTGTGAGTGAGCGATGAGTTAGGAACAGGGTTTGCTACGTTGCGCGACCTTAAGACCAACCATCATTTCACCAGACATACCTTCAAAAGAAAAGAAATCTAGGAAGAAAATAAAAAACAAAAGTCGTGCTTGCACAATCGTGAAGACATTCTACAAAGAATGTAAAACACACACACACACACACACACACACACACACACACATATATATATATATTATTTCTTTTTATTTCTTTTTTTAAACTTACTGGAAGTATTGTTTTAGGGCTNGCCTGCCCCAATTTTCTCAGCTACCTGGAAAGGTCCAAGCCATAAACTCTTAAACTTAGAATGTTTCCCTTTAGGTTCATTTGCTCTATCCCACTTCAGGACTAAGTCTCCTACTTCAAAATTATTTTATTTAGCCTTATGCTTATCGAACCATCTTTTCACTATCTATTGGTGAGCTAGGAATTTTGACTTAGCCTTTTCTCTCTCTTCTTCCAGCATGAGCAGAGTGTTAATCCATTGTTGCATGGCCGATGAGGGTTCTTCATTGGAATCTTGGGCCAACTAAAGAGAAGGAAGATAGATTCCATTTGGGTGGATGGCTTCTTTCCCATAGACCAAAAAGTATGGGGAATTTCCTATAGCTTCTTTGGGTGTGACCCTATCAACCCATAGAGCATTATAGATCAGATTATGCCAATTTATTTGATTATTTGTAACCGTATTCTTTAATATCCTTACCAGGTTTTTATTAGTCGATTCAGACACACCATTTCCTTGGGGATAGTAATTTGCAGAGTACCTGATTATGATTCCTTTGTTCAGAGAAAACTCCGTCAATAGGATGGAAGAAAAGTAAGTTGCATTATCAAAGACTAGAACAGAAGGGACACCGAACCTCATGATTAGTTTTTGTTCTATGAATTGGATCACTACCTTCTCATTTACATGAGTCAGAGGGATGGCCTCTACCCATTTCGTGAAATAGTCGATGGAAATAAGAATGTACTTGTGCAGTTTTGAGGAGCTAGATGTGATTTCTCCTATGATATCCAACCCCCACTGCTCGAAAGGTCGAGAGACAGTAACATGTTGGAGTGGGACCGCCGCTCTTCTCTCCTTTCCAATGCTTATTTGACAAGTCTTACAGTTTCTAGCATAAGTATGAGTGTCTTTGAACAAGGTGGGCCAATAATAGTCAGTTCTCGGATTCTTATGAGCAGTAGTGTTTCCTACAAAATGTCCCCCGGCGGGCCCATCATGGATTTCTTTCAGTACCTTGTCTGTGTCTTCTCATTCGATACATATTAATAGTACCCCATCATAATTGATCTAGAAGAGAAACGAATTAATAAGACAATACTGTGCAGATTTTAATCTTAGGGCTCTCCTTTCTCTAGGGTTGAGGTTTTCAGGACAAGTTCCATGATGTAGAAGATAAGTTAAATATTTATACCATGAGTCTTGTCCTGGGGAGATGTATGCTACTTCACGACACCATAGTTTTGTTTCGTTATCCCATCTGAAATATTTATTTTGATCCTGGGCTTCGACTGCAAGCTTGCACAAACCTTGTCCTTTTACTAGTTTTGTAGGTTTTATATCTAGATAAAATTCTTGGACTACCCCCATCCAGTTCTCGCTTCTTTCCCCCATTTCTTGTTGGGTGAACAAGGATCGGACTGCAGGGTGTGGCACAATTACTTTAGTGTGATTCTTGAGGATGTAAGACCTGAAATGTTTTACTGCCTTATAAACCGCATAGGCTTGTTTGTCTACAGCAGGATAATTGAGCTCAACTCCTTGAAGATTAGTACTCATAAATGACTCTGGGGATTCGTTGTTGCCATCATCCTTCTGAGTCAAGACTGCAGCTAGCGATTGATCGGAGGTGAAATTATAAAGGAAAAAGTCTCTATTGAAATCGGGACTTCACAGCACTAGGGCCCAAGAAATGGAAGTCTTGATATTGTTGAAGGCGTCTTTTCACTTATCATCCCACTTAAATTCAGCATCTTTGCGAATCATCTTTTGTAAGGTTTTGATGATTTCTGCGAAGTGTTACACATCAAAATTACTCACTTCAATAGTGTTGCAAGTGTCGTCATTACAAGTGTTGTAAGTGTCACATCTTGTCTGCAAGTGTCACATCTTTACCACAAGTGTCGCAAGTGTCGCAAACATCATATTGCCATATTTCCTATGCTGTTCCTCTAATGACATCACAGGGACACTTAAGACACCCTCAAAGACTGGTTTTAGGAAGAGAAATCATTTGATGAAGAGTACAAAGCATTTTCCATGAAGAAAACCACTCAAAAATTATTTTTAGAACAAAGCACTCCCCTACCCACTGTCAGGGAGCACTGGCACTACCTAGCCTTCTTTGGGGGAGTGTTTAAATGCTCTGTGCACCCTTTTTGGGGAGTGCTTCCCTTTATGAGAGAATTTTGGTTTGTTGAGATAAATCAGGGAAGAATCCCCTCAATCTCTGAAGTTGGTTGGATTCAAATCTGAGGTCAAGGCATGATCTTAAGGGATATCCACAACTAAAGGAGAATAATCCTCAACTTATCCCAAATATCTCTCAAGTGGTTGGCTATCTCCAAGCTTATATAAGGAGGCCTTCTCATGGTGAAAGGTACATGATATAGGATAGAGATTGAGAGATACCAAACTTATGATCTCATGAGTGGTATTGATATATAGAAATTGTGAAGTATCAAACTTATGATCTCATAAGGGAGATATCATTGAAGCATCAAAATTCTCTGTGGATTATTTGAGCAAGGGTCTAGACAAAGGGAGCTTGGTGAAGCTATTGCACTACATCCATAGTTGTAAGCACCACTTTGTTCTCATTAATATAAATCTATGCTTGGCCTGTTTCCTTTAAAGTTTGCGTACATTTCATGAACTTGTCTCTAGTAGATAGATTTGTTTTTGAGCTAATATCATTAGAATAGGAAGTTTGTTGTATCTTTGTTTCTTCTACAGGACTTATTGAGGAGATTAGGATCAAAGCTCAACATGGACTGTGTGAGGACAAACGCCATTAAAATGGTACATTTTTCTTCTTCCTTTTCATACATTAGCTTAATTAGATCTAAAAGGAATTTCAGTGTCCACAATAGCATTTCTTGTCTTGGTCATAGGGGTATAGTATCCAAGAGAGAATCCACTTGTGCGCAAGAGGATTTCTCTATAACAGAAATTGGCGACTCCACTGGGTAGGAACTTTGATTTTTTATTCCTTTCCTAGGTCTTGTTTTGGCATTTTCTCATTTTTTAATATTATGCATGATGTGTCTCTAACCCTTATATGTGTTTTTGGCTCTTGGATTCATCTTACACACTGAATTTTTGCATTTTTCCTAAGTTTTTTTTTAATTTTTGGGCAAAATTTTGAGTTCTGAGAGGCCAGTGCTCCCCTACCTTTACCACCAGGGCATTGGCACTCCCTGGCAGGCTCCCACATAGCATTACAATGCTCTGGTACCCTTGACACCAAAGCGCTACCCCTTTTTCTGCAAAAATCTTCTTGGGAGTATTTTTTCTCAGTCTTCTTTTTGTTGATTCATCTACTCAGGGTTTATGCTATCATAGTGTGTCCTTGTTTAGCCTCAAATTATTTGATTTCTAAGGATTAATGATGTTTTGTTTGGATTTTTGACATCTATTTTCCTTTCTTTGAGTCACTCTTCTTCCCTAAGATTTGGAGTCGATCTACTGCTTTCTCACTTATCTAATTGACTGAAAGGTGTTGTAAGGCAATTCAAAGATCTTTTCACTATTTAATTTTGATATTTGAGGTCTTTTCTCCAAGGATTTCCTCCTGTCTAGATTTGGTTTTCTTTTTTCTTGTTTGATCACAACGAGGGTGTGTTTTTTTTTACGTGACGTTTTCTTCCAGGTTGCTTAAATCTCACAGATCTTGAAGTTTGATTAACATAAGAATCTTTACATCGAACTGATTATCAGTCACATATAAACATTTTAGCATTGTATTAGATTTTTTATTGAGGACTATTGCATGAGTTTATTGCATCTTAGTGTTTTAAAGTGAAAGGAAAATCCTTCTCCTTCCCTTAAATAGACATTCATTGAAAGAAAATATTTTTTATCATTTCCTATGCATGTTTTGGGAATTGAGTCATGATATCATCAGTTTTCACTCTCATACACCTATGAGTAAACAACAGCCACTAAAATCAACGCTAATCTAAAATTCATCAAACATTTTTACATTTTTTGTTAGAAAACCTACATTATCTTAAGGTGTAGGGCTTTGGAATAGGTTGAAAGGATAACTTTCCAAAGATTTCAAACAAACATTAGCATCTTGTGATAGGGAGAGCATATCTAATTGTCATATAGGATTTTTGGGATCCCCCTCTCACACAGGGGTTATGCACAAGGTCGCGTTCAGGGGAGTTATGGATATTATCCCTTCATGGTTCAACCATTCGTAGTAGTCAAATCATATATTGGGGGTTCTTCTTGAGGTTCAACTGTCTTCATTTGGTGTCAGTGCTTCGTGAATTCTGAATCCATTCGGGGTCCTCTGGAGTTCTACCGGTCCATTTGTCCTCAGTTCTCTCAAAATATTTTGGACTTGTTATCCTGCCCATACGTTCAGACTAGACTGTTGACTGTACCCACCCAAGGGTTGACTGTGAGTTGGTGACCTTAGTATCCATAATCTTCAGGGTCTTACATGAGGTGACGGTGAAGGGAAGTCTCACTGTACCTAGAACAGACATTGGTCAAACTCACTCGGGCTCCTTGGAGGGTAAATCCACATTTACGGTGTGGAAGCTTGCACCAAGGCATAAGTCCGTTAAACAAGTCGAAAACGTAACTGATCCACCTGCTCTATCCCTGCCCCTTCCTATATTGATCTCGTGATCTTGGATTTCATCACCAACTAGTGGTTTCATTGTGGGAAGTTTTGATTAATTGTTTGACTTTAGATTCATAGCGTGTGTTGTTTTTTTTAATTAGTGGACCTTAGGTCAAGTCAGTGTTAATGGCATCAACTCTTGGGAGTACCAATGGAGGAACCCATTGTCCTAGGGAACCTTTCAACTTCCCTTCTTTTGGAAACATTGGTCCTTCATACATTGCCACACTGAGTCTTCCGGGACTCACCAATGGATTACCAATTTGGTTATTCCCCTCTCCGGTAATCTCGAATCCTCCCAGTGCTTCACCTACACCTAATAATTTAGATGTTAGTACACCACCCACACATCAACCTCATGTCTACCTTTCTCCTTCTTCATTCATTAGGTCTCCTTCCATTTCTCCTTCTTCGCCTAGTGAAATCTCTCAAGTGAGTAGCCAGATTGATAAGAAGAAGAAGAAATGGAAAGAGAAGACAAAGAAGAACCCGAAAAGGACCAAGCCTCCAACTACATCAGATGTTGGATCTAAGCAACCAGCTACTATTAATAGTAATGGGAGTGTTGACGAGGTCAACAAGATTATAATGAAGAATCTGTAACCCAAATTCCCTTACAATCTTTGTAAGGGTGACCACTTTCTGAGGGATTTCCCTGGTCTTCCCAAGGTCTTAAAAATGTGGTCGTCCATGTCATCAGCCCCTGATGTAAATGCTGGTGATCTCTTAGATAGGGCTATTGGAGCTTGATCTCCTTACCCCTTCCGTGAACCTCGACATGCGTGCCTTCCAGATCATTCTTCTTCCATCCAGTGAATATCTCTTGGAATCCATGACCGAGTTTTGTCCCTTGACATGTTGTCCTTCCAGAGCATTATCCTCCTAGAAGCCATGATCAAGAAGAAGTTACGAGCATATTTTCTCTTCTCTGTGGCAAGCTCATTAAAAAATGAAATAGAGGTTATTGAGCATAGTTTTTTCTCTCTGTAACAAGCTCGTTAAAAAATGAAACAGAAATCTGGGGAATGAACTCAAAGCCTTGAGCATAGTTCTTTTCTTGTGTCGAGATCATTAAAAAATGAGACAATCACCTCTCCTGTCAGGTCGAGTCTTTCACGAGATCTCATAGATGTCGAGTCAAGTCTTTCATTAGGTCTCATATTTGAACCTTCATTTCATCCACCTGTATCCTTTTTCTCCATCTAGTATAGAAATTGGTGACAACCTCACAATCGATGAATGAATTGAATCTTGGGGGGGCATGTCTCCAACCTTTGATGATCATTCTGGAGTTAAGACACTAGATTTCAAGCCGGTACTGAGCTTAGTCTTTGTTCTTTCTCACGCTCATAAAAACATGAGAATGTCACAGAGCAACCTTTTATCTCTTTTCCGGGCTCGCATGGATATACGAAAAAGGAACCCCTTAGAGTCGTATTTAAGCTCTTTTCAGACTCTCTAAATGTGAAAAGATTGTCAAGTGATCTTGCTTCCTTTCCCACTCATTAAAAGGTTTGAAAGGGCGTCTTTCGAGTGATAATTTATCTCTTTTTCGGCCTTGCGAGACTAACATTACGAAAAAAGACAACACTGGAGTCATCTTTAAGTCATTTTCAGACTCTCTAAATATGAAAAACCACCGAGTTTACCTTCTTTGGACTCATTAAATAATCATACATTGAAGGGCCCATACGGGACCGAACCCTTACTTCTTCCAGTTTGTTAAACAAAAGAAGAGGTACTTACCGAAGGTGAGTTATATCGGGCATGTGTTACCCTCCTCGAGTTTGTTAAAATAAAAAGAGGTACTCGTCTATCTAGATGGGGGAAAAATTGAAGGAAGCAAGCCAAGAAGTTCTTGAGAACATTACCAGTAATTCTTACAGTCACCCTTGAACACGGCATTTTATCTTTGCACGCATTTCAATCTGCCAAACCTCTACACTGAACCAATTCTTTGAGTTTCCTTACTCCTTTGGATCACCCGATGAAATTCACAGTATCCACTGCATTATCAAGTTTTGGTCCTTGTCAAGTTTATGTTGTCATGCCTCAGTGTTCAAGAGAAGTATCTGCCTCAAGAGTCAACCATCACAAATTCCTATTTCAATACCCGTGTCATTCCATGCTCATTTGATCCACCAATTACATCTCTGTGTCAGTTTCATTTCATTGATGGAGGCTACAGCAAGGCCCTCCCTTGATGAGTCTATTCTTGTCGACTTCAACACATTATCCAGGACCTAGCCTTAGAAACCAGTTAGTACCTTGGGACCTTCATGCCTCAATGGAAGGCCTCCTCGCATCTGAAAGTGGTTTTACATCATTGACCTCTAATCGGATGGTTCCACGGATGTTCGAATTCATCTCATCCATTCACATTCACTAGAATGTACTAGGGTACCTTGGGAATCATTGACATCAATGGTGATTTCCCTTGCGCTTGTTAACGGTTTACCTCATTGACTGGTAATCAAGTGGTTTCTGCCATGTTCGACATCAGGACATCTATTCACATGGTTATATTTGTACTACATTGGGATTGGTAAGAAGACCCTAGGTTGATTCATCACTCTTATATGTACTTTTCCCAGGTTGCTATGGAGTTTCTTTTGAACGTTGACACATATACTGTCACATACATCCACTTACTATTAGTTGTGGCTATGTCTTGTCATATCATAGATCCACTATGTATTCTTCATGGCTACGATCAGTTCAGGTCATAGGAGTATAGATCCACATTGTATCTTCAGTGGATATACCTTTTTGTCAATATAATTATGGATCCCTAGTGTATTTTATGGCAGTCATACCTTGAAAGTCTTTATCACTCAAGCATAGGTATGCTTGCCTTGGGTTTGAAACATGTCATAATATTTGTTTGATGGTTGTGTGTAGTTTCTATCAGGTTCTCTGAGTCCATACCCTTGCTTGAAAAGTCTACAAAGTACTTCAGTCATCATTTTTTGTCTTCTAACTTCACACTTTGGGGGGAAATCTGTTACACATCAAAATTACTCTCTTCAATAGTGTCTTGAGTGTCATCATTACAAGTGTTGTAAGTGTCACATATTGTCCGCAAGTGTCGCATATTGACCACAAGTGTCACAAGTGTCACAAACATCATACTACCATCTTTCCTATGTCATGCCTCTAACGACATCATAGGGACACTTAAAACACCCTCAAAGACTGGTTTTAGGAAGAGAAATCATTTGATGAAGAGTACAAATCATTTTCCATGAAGAAAACCACTCAAAAATGATTTTTTGAAGGCAGCACTCCCCTACCCACTATCGGGGATCACCGGCGCTCCCTAGCCTTCTTTGGGGGAGCGTTAAAATGCTTTGTGCACCCTTTTTGGGGAGCGCTGCCCTTTCTGAGTGAATTTTGGTTTGTTGAGATAAATCAGGGAAGAATCCTCACAATCTATGAAGTTGGTAGGATTCAAATCTGAGGTCAAGGCATGATCTTAGGGGAGATCCACAACTAAAGGACAAGAATCCTCAACTTATCCCAAAGATATCTCAAGTGGTTGGGTCTCTCCAAGATTATATAAGGAGGCCTTCTCATGGTGAAAGGTACATGATATAGGATAGATATTGAGAAATACCAAACTTATGATCTCATGAGTGGTATTGATATAGAGAAATTGTGAAGTATCAAACTTATGATCTCATAAGGGAGACATCATTGAAGAATTAGCATTCTGTACGGATTACTTGAGCAAGGGTCTGGACAAAGGGATATTGGTGAAGTTGTTGCACTACATTCATAGCTGTAAGCACCACTTTTTTTTCATTAATATAAATCTATGCATGGCCCGTTTCCTTTGAAGTTTGTGTACATTTCATGAACTTGTCTCTAGTAGATAGATCTATTTTTGAGCTAGTCTTAGTAGAATAGGAAGTTTGTTGTATCTTTGTTTGTTCTACAGGACTTATTGAGGAGCTTAGGATCAAAGCTCAACCTAGACTGTGCAAGGACAAATGCCATTAAAAAGGTACACTTTTTTTCTTCCTCTTCATACATTAGCTTAATTAGATCTAAAAGGAATGCTAGTGTCCATAATAGCATCTTTTGTCTTGGTCATAGGGGTCTAGTATCCAAGAGAGTATCCACTTGTACACAAGGGGATTTCTCTGTAACTCGAAGTTGGGAGTGAACTTCCTCACAGCATTTATTTTTCTGAAAAAAGGACTGCATAGATTTCTTGTTATGGGGTAAGGGAAGTTGAGTTATGGCTTTAATCCTTTCCGGGTCTATGTAAATCCCTACTTGAGATATAATGTGACCTAACAGCTTACCTTCCTTGACACCAAATATGGTTTTCTTAAGGTTTAAGGATATACTGTATTTCCTACACCTCTCGAAAAAATGAGTTAAGTGTTGGATGTGCTCTTCTTTGTTCTTTGAATACACAATTACGTCATTTAGATACACTACCATGCATCTATTTATTAGTCTCTAGAAAGCTACGTCCATGGCTCTTTGGAAGGTTGCTCTTGTGTTAATTAACCCAAAATGCATGCGTTTATAAGTGAAGGTTCCCCATTTGGTTAGGAAAGTGGTTTTTAAACGATCTTACTCTGAAACAAGGAATTGGTTATAACCTGAGAAACGGTCTAGTAGAGAGAATATCTTTGATCTAGATACAGTCTGCAGGAGTTGTTCCATTGGTGGGACTGGGTATTGTCCTTTTTTGAAGCCCTGTTGAGGTTCCTAAAATCTACACATCGGCGGATATCCCCCGAATTTTTCCTCACCGGAACAAGGTTCGCTACCCAAGCGGAATGCCTAACCTGAAAAATGATCTTGGCATCTAAAAGATTCTTTAATTCCTGATACATAAGAGGTTCCAAGGATGGGTGATACTTTTGGATATTCTGTTGGAAAGGTTTTACTTCCAATTTTAAAGGGATGGTGTGTTGAATGATGCAGGTATCATACATTTTCAAATCCCTATAGGACCACGCAAAGTCACCCTGGTATTGTCTAAATAATTTGAGGTAAGATTTCCTCTCTTCCTTAGATATAGTCTTGCCCAGATTCACATTCTTTAGACTCTCTGGAGTTCCAATATTTATAGTTTCATTCAGGGGACAAGAGTTGCCATTCTTTGCGTTTTTGGGTCCCTTAAATTGCTCTTTCAGATCAAAAATATTTTGTAGATTAGCTATCCCTTTCGGGATCGTGTGACCCTTTGATTTATCCATAGGTCGTCTCATCCAAGGATCGGTTTCTGTGGATAGTTCTTGGAATTCTTCATCGTCAATAGCGAGGTCTTTGAAATTGTCTTGGTTAGTCAAGAAGCTTATGATTTGTTCATCTCCTTTGAAGACTTTCCAATTGGAAATGTTATTAGGTATTGATGGTTTGTAGAGAAGTTCCATAGAGAATCGGGAGGCTTCATAATCTTGTAAAGGCGACAGCCTGGAAGCGGTTGTGGCCAAGGAGTCAGCAAGAATATTCTTTGTTCTGGGGATCACAGTGATATTAAAAGCCTCAAAGTTCTCTATTAACCTATACACCTCCTACTGATAGTTCTTCAGATGAGGAGAATTGCAATGTATAGTATTTCTTACTTGTCTAACAATAATTTCAGAGTCCCCGAAAACTTTCAATTCTTTGATATCCAAATCTATGGCTTTCCTTAATCCTTGTACGAGAGCTTCATATTTGACAGTGTTGTTGTTGTTGGGTATTTTACCCTACGGACTAATAAGCTAGGGCTCTAAGCTTATACGCAGATCATGACCCTCAAGACTTAACTTTTAACCTTCTACCCGAATCTAAAACCCCGATTTTCACATGCACACAAGAGAAGAATGAACCAACCTTTTTCCGGATGGCTGAAGTAGATCCTTCG
>JASDQU010279016.1:0-10554 GCA_032191745.1 Picea mariana
TCAGGATGCACCACATGCTCCAAGGGTGCCACTCGCTGATTTACATTTCTTTGTGCGACGTGCCCTTCAGGATGCACCACGTGCTCCAAGGGTGCCACTCGCTGGCTTGATGGATTGGTAGACTCTATGACCCCTAGAGTCAACACTCCGCCAGGTGAACTTGTGGGAGACTAAGGGCTCTAAGGAATAAGGCCCCCCACCTTATTGCGCGCCCCTTAGAATCATCGTGAGCGACTATCGCATTCTTCCCTCACGGCATCGTGGATCCTCTCGAACTAGGTAATCGTTAACCTACAGTTCGAGCCACGGCGGGAGTGCTAATAGGTTGTGGCAGGGCTGTTGTCTCACCTCTCCCTCAATCTCTCTGGAACTCGTGTGTGGCCCCTTTACTCCATATGTGAGTCTGGTCGGCAAGCTATCGTCAGCCTGCATCATCAACCATCATGTCATATCATGTCAACAACATATCATAAAATCAATAGCATATCATCACAACAAAACAATATCACCGTAAATGAAACAACTCAATAGCCCACTCCCTGAATCAATCCGGAGTCCAAGGGAGTTCCACCGATGCCTCTGCATCCTCAAGGTCTGAAACCCTGCACACTCAATGAAACTGAGTCAATAGCACCTGTATACAGCAATAGTAAAACATCCTGTCATCAATCACGACGCATCATCATCAAGGTTAAGTGGTTCATCATCATAAAAATCCAGATCACTTGCAAGCAAGTGTCCTTAAAGAATAAGTTTTGTCAGTGCGCCAGAGCGGGATGTTATAGATATACAGGACCGTTGACCGTTGACCATCGGCATTTGGGGTTCGAAGTTTTGAATTGCACGAGGAGTGCACACAGGGTTCACGATACCGCGAGACCTGATTTCCTGAAGTAACTGCTGGGAGATCAGTCGAGTATCCTGTGGGTGACAAGAAGCCCCGATACGGGATAGAAGAGGGATACAGCTCTTCGGGCCTGAGTGAGAGAAGGTCCTGGCGTGAGCGTCTGCTGTCGAGGGCAGGTTGCATCACAAAAAATCTTGACTGGATGAAGGTATGGATTGAAATTTGTAAACAACATCATGGCGATAGGTTATCACGGAAACAATTTCCTAAATTGGTTAGAGAAGCTGATCATAATGGAGATGCCAATGTTACACAGAGGGAAATTGATTTAGCATATGGTTTGAAAGATGGACAGGAAATCAAATTCATCCATTTTATCCAGTTAATTTATATTATATTAATTTGAATGGTGTGTTTTTTTCAGATACTTTCCAAGTTTATTAATTGACAATGCATCTTTTGCATGTCTGGCATATTGCAGTTGAAACACCACAAGGCTATGTGGTGCAATGGTCATAAATTTTGCATCAAACAGTTGGATTAAATCAAGAAAAATTATGATAGTGGGATAACTGCAATATTCCATATCACTAATGTTTTTTCTAGGAGTGACATACATCCCCGAGAATCTAAAAATAGGTATTATCGGTATTTGGATGATATACTTGAGTGTGAATTTAATTCCTTCAAATTAGTTATGTTCGACGTCAAATGGTATAGGTTACGAATGCATGAATGAGATTAGAAAAGAACTGTTAAATTCAACATGCCAATGAATTTTTTATTATTAAAACAATGATGTTTGAAAGAGTACATGATCGCTATGTTTTTCCAAGCCAATGTGAATATGTATTTTACTCAAAGGTTCTAGGAGAGAGGGACTGGTCATTTGTTGTTAGATATGATCCAAGAGGAAGGCCAATAAAGTATATTGTAGAGGAAAAATATGATATTGAATAATAAGATGATGTGTCAGAGACAGAGCAGGAATATTGGTCGACAGACAAAGAAGACGAAGAAAATGAACCAGGCGTAGGAGACAATGCAATTCTTGATTATGATGTTGATGAAGATATGCTTGAAAATTACATTGATGATGATGATGATATCGTCAATCCTTTCAACACCATTTCTAAACTAGATGATGATACAGATGTTGAGTTGGATGAGGTACGTAACTATATATTTTAATTTGTATGAAATATTATCTTTAAATAATTTACTTATGTGGGTTAATTACATGTTTTTAAGTTTTATGTCATTTTGTTATATCCTATGTTACATGTTTATTATTTCAAACCTGGAAATAATGGACATAACGTATGTGCTAAACTAAATTATCATTTACAAACTCATAATTTCATTTACCTTAATTATTTTTTGGTTTGGTAGTTTCTATGCATGATTACTACATTGCTTTCATTTATTTTCAATTTTATAGATTGGGTATTGTGGAATTGAGAGTGACGCGAGGAGGATGGGAGGGGCCATATGAGCTTCCAACTTCACATGGTTGGCCTTGTTTAGTAGAGAATAAATTATTCTCGAAACCAAGAGAAGTGCATTCATATTTATACTATCATCGTAAATGTCATAATTGTTGTCATAGTATTGCAACAATGAAGTTCGATGAACATGTTCGTCATTACTATATCATCTTAGCTGAAAATGTTTGAAAACATGGGACTTTGGCCCATGAGTTAGGTGGAAATAAGAAGGAACTAGATGATATTTTTTATTTAAATAATAATTGATTCGTACTAATATTCTTTATGGAGCGAAAAATTACTTAGATGAGAGAAAAAAACAAAGACAAGAAATAATTGATGAAGCTTGTGCAATTTATCAAGTAATTATTTATCAATGTTATTGAATTCCCTTGTAGCACTAGATGTGGGGACGTGTGTCTCGAATGAATTTTAAAACAAACAACTAAAATACATTGTATTAGGACTAGGCATGGGCAACAGTGACTTGTGAATGGGACCAACATTGAAATTTTTTCAAATTATTTATGTATGCCCTGAAATTTGACATGGATAGATTGTTCGCATGCCTTGATGATATGGTAGGGTTTCCAGACTCAAATATGACTCACACACCCACTCTATATATCTTATCTCATCCTCTTTTCATTTGAACTTTCTTGTATTAATGTCATGCATGGAACTCCCAACATACCCATCGTCATGGTTGTGCTATTTATATTCATCATATGTGTCCTTCAAAACCCACATCATGCCAATCAAGTCCATGATTTTGGTGGAAAGAAGAAGTCTCTAGATAATTATTTCATATTAATATTCTTTATGGAGGAAAAAAAGTACTTAGATGAGAGACAAAAAAAAAGACAAGAAATAACTGATGAAGCTTGTGCATTTTATCAAGTACTTCTTTATCGATGTTATTGCATCCCCTTATAGTACTATGAGGACTCAAGCCACCCACTCTCTAATTCTATGAGGACTCAAGTCACCAAATTACAATGAGGAACCATAACATAGATAATTATAGGGGGATGTTGGTTAAAAACATAGTAATTGTAGGAAATTCCTTCGTCCTTAAAAAATGATCCTATTTGGTTTCCTAAACTCATTTCCATCAAGTGAGGGAAGAATGATCTCTCAACCATTTCAATCAATGAAAATACTTTGAGGAAATGTGCAATTGACAACTACGATGATTGTATAAACCACCACTGTGGAAATCTGATTTAGAGATAGGTGGCAGGGAGAATATGAATAATTATGTTATTCCTTGCTACTTGCTATATTCCATCTACATCATGATGTTGATTGGGAAGAAATTAATCAAACCATTGATTTATGCAAACCAATATTAGTGCAATGACCATTTTCTAAGGATACAACCACATTGAAGAAATGCCTCCAACCTAAAATTACAATTTCATCAAATCCAAAATTACAATTTCAATCAAGATTGTCTATACATATTCTAATAACAATAAATTGAAAAAAGTTGAAATTGTATGACATTTACCCTTCTTTACTATTTAAAATGATACAGATCAAATAGTCCTAAACATTTTTATGTTAATGATTCATATTCTTTCTGTGGACATGATTTAATACAAATGGAATATTCTTCATCATCTTCATAAATGAAAGGTTCAGATTAAGCACAATAACTTCCTTCAAGGTCAAAAGTTGGTCGTTAGTCATTGGTGAGTGTCATTAACATTAATTAGGTATTTATACTCCCTCTAGAAATCTCTATTCCTTTTATCCTATCCTATCCTGGGGTTGCATGAACCATTCCTCCATATGCGACATTGGCCACTTAATCTTACTCAAGCAAACAATATTTTAAATTAACTATGTTGATGCGTGCAAAAATGTAATTGATGTATTAATTCATATCCATTAATGAATTATAAGGATCAAGAGGTTGGTGGAAAATCAAATGAGATTTTACCCTTTTGTTCCACACAATATTTTTTTTCTTGTTGATCTCATCTTAGGACACCTACGTTATCTTTTAACAGATGTGTTTCCCTAGCCAAAATCCCCACCTAACAATGTCTTATGCCCAGATCAACCCACTAAAATGTGTCTTATGGTTAAAAATTGGGGCAATTCCCCATGGAAAAAAGTAAAATAACGTTAAAAGTAGTGGTATTTCACTTGTGTCAAAAATGACTCCCACTTATTCTACACCTCTCAAGTCATTTCACAGAGTCAGAATATAGTCAAGCTCAACAGGGTCTTCTTTCCCCGCTAATTTTTCCAAGCTCCTTCCCTTGGTTTTTGTTTCTCTATATAGTATATAGGTGTTGACGATTAAAATTGCAACGAGGTTTTTTCCCTCAAAGCACTGCTAAATCCTATTAATTATATGCTAAATGATATATATAATACTAGTAGGTGGGACCCCCTTGTAGTTTGGAGGATCAGATCATGTGCTTATTTGATATTTATGTTGTTGTTTCGACACTGCTTACAGGGTTCTACATGATTGATGGTAGAATGTTGGTTCTAACTGCGACAAATGGATGATGGAGGGGGCATGTTATGTGTTGTTTATGTTGTTCTAAGATCTAATTTCATTTTATGATGGCTTATGTTATCCATTGTTACCCTTTCTATATGTTCTTGGATTCATTACTGTGACACATGCACAAGAGACATGTTAGTAACAACATATAAGACCAGTTGAAAAAAGATAAAAGCAATATAACAAAATGCAAAAGAAAGGAACTAGACTATACTAATATGCTACACTATATGCATTGGAATTAAAGGATGGTTGTTAGTCCTAGCTAACCAGGTTAGTGGCTATATGATTTATTGATTTATATGGAAACACATGTGATATGCGTTATAGTATGGTTGTTTGTGGTTAATGTGACATAGGGTGGTGCCTTTGGCAATTAGTGGATGTTGGTTTCGATGCATGGTTAATTGAATGAATTAATGGATTAGTGGGCTGGCATGTACTAAGGAATTGAATGATTGGAGGATGAAGGCGACGTGCATTTACTGCACGTCACTCCATACCCCTCCCACTCGCTGTCACCATGGCTTAGCTATTGTTTAATTGTGTTCGATGTGGTAAAGCTCTGATTTTGATGCAGAGGAAGAACTGCTCCACCAAGCTCGCATTTTTTAAGGTTTTCATGGTTATAGGTATGTCTTCCCTCCATCCATGAACCCGCTCTGGTTATGAAATAGATATTGGATTGGTGGTGTATGGGTCTGTGCTTTCCTTAAGTCTAGCAACTGTGTAATTTTGTGATATTTCCCTGGAATAGATTGTTTGTGTGGTTTTCATGGAAAATGAAAATGATGGTTGAAGTCACAGTTTTTATTGATTATTCTGAGGACTTGAAGCCATGAAAGCTCTCTATCATCCTTACTGGTTCTAGTTGGAGGGATTTTATGTAGTCCTGATTGGATGTCTGTCTTCACACTTCTCTTGTCACCATACCCAGTCATTTTGTTGATTATGGGGTTGTTGGGTTTGAACCACATTATGTCATTGCGTATCATTCACCTGAGTATGGTTTCTTTCATGCTACTGATGTTGCATAGTAGTTTACAATGGATATTATGCCAAGGGGATTGCTTAATATTGATTTCTTCTATTGGATCTTGACACTAGGCTACTCGACCCTCACGGTCGAACCCGCTCTCACCAAGACCTTCCTTCTCATAGGCCCGAAGAGTCAAAGAACTCTTCCAACTCCTCTCGGGAGTTCTCTCTACCCACAGCTCTCCTTCGGTGATCTCCTCTTTGCTTCTCGGGAGATCGGGTTTCGCGGTATCGCGAAACTCGCAAACACAGTTCTCATGCAATTCAAAACCCCGAACCCCGATGGGTCAAAGGTCAACATTCACCCGCCTGTCGGGGATTTCCCTTTCGGGATATCGCTACTTGCGATATCAACGCTCTGAACTTCCAAACCCCAATTGCCGATGTACCGATTCCCTGATACAGTGCAACCTGTATTCCACTAAACCTCATGGTCCCACTCCACCACGTCACTTCCTTCTCTCGTGCGGTCAGGAATCGCGGGATCACGATTTCTCCGGTCGAAATTCCTTTGCAACGTAAACCTCCAAATGCCGAGTCCCGACCTCCCGAGATCTCGTGCCACCTGTCCTGTCATAACCAACGGCTTCGATTAATTCGGGAAATCGACAATCGCGATTTCAACGAGTTCAAAACTCTCGTATTCGCAAACCCTGATATGCCGATATGCGATGGCTATGGGTTCTTCCTGCACTCAAGGGTTAAATCCCTCGCTTCTTTCCCAGATCTGACGGTCTGTAGGGCTTCGCAATTATCCACAATGATCCCTAGCCACTGATTCTCCTCCTTGAGGATTTCTCCTTCTCCAAAGCTCTGTTTTGGTTCGATCCCTCCTGGGTCTATTCCCACAGCATCCAGAAAAGGAACTATACCTCCTGAGATTAATTCTCCCACTCCTTCAACTGAAGGTTGGCACACTCCTTGCGCTCGGCGTCCAATCACTCTCTAAGTGTTGGATCTTCTGTACTCGGTGCACTTCCGGCAACAGTAATCCCTGCCTACCTTTCCTCAGACTAACTGTTGAGATTTCAACCTCGACCTGCACTTCTCCTACACGACACGAGTAACCCAATTCAATTTCTGGGCAGATGAGAATAAGAGCTCAATTGTCTGGCCTCATCAACGCACTCTATGCGGATTAATTCCACTGCACTCTATGGAGGAATCTCCTGGCTCAAACAGAGGAACTATTGAAACTCATTCTCCTCTTTCTCACAGATTCCAAATCAACTATGAAATCTCATACACAGCATATTCAAAAGTAAATGCATAACAGAAAGCACACATCCATGAGCATAATATCAACACAGAGAAAACAACACAAACCATGAAAGTGAATCAAAGACTTCCTTCTATTAATCCAATTTGTACATGGGTGTTCTTCACCAGTTCCTTGTTCTTCTCTCCTCTCTGAATGTTTGATAATCTAGAAGTATGTTACAATGTACAAAGGAGGGTGCCTATATTCCGTTTGCCCTCTTTAATTCTACAACTATCAAATCTACAATAAATTCCTATCTAACAGCATTAAACCTATTAAATGCCTTCCTATATACTTAGGACGAGAGCTTAAAGGATCAAGGTCCATTTACAATACAAGTGCGCTTCTTCAAATCAATACATTAATGTTTGGCGCAACCACATCAAGGTGAAATTCAAAAAGTAGTTTGTTGGCTTGTCCAGCTGTCTTTTCCTGCTCCACGCGCTGGCTCGCTTGATGAGTGAGCAATGCTCCTGCATCATACTCCTCGGATCGAAAGACTTCATGGGCTCCTGTCCATGAGCTCCCGCATGGCGTGTCCATGCTTCTGTATAACTGCCTCTGTTTCCCAGCTGGCATCTTCCACTGGGTGATTCTTCCATTTCACCAGGTATTCAAAATACTGCTTTTGCCTGGTCTTTATGCCTACTCTTTTATCTAGTTTGCACTCCGTATGAGGCTTCTGTGCAACTGGTAATTGTTTCTGCCACTGGACCACTGGTTCCTCAGCTCCTGTTTCTGCAGCCCTGTAGGGGTATAAATCCGAAACATTAAAAATCGGAGATATCCCGATGCCATCTGGCAACTCAATTTCATATGCGTTTTCCACGAACTTCTTTAGGACTTTATACAGCCCAATCTTCTTCATCTTGAGTTTGTTATATGTTCCCCTTGGGAACCTTTCTTTCCTCAGGTGCACTAGAATGATATCGCCAACTTCGAACTGAAGTTGCCTCTTCTGCTGATCGACTATGCGCTTATACTCCTGATTTGCATCCATCAGTCGTTGCTTCACCTTTGTGTGAAGTTCTCTCATCGCCTCAGCGAATTCTTCAGTGCTTGCGCTGCTAGTTCTAGCCTGTTCTGACTCCCTGAGCTCAGATACTCCCCTCGGCTGTGTTCCATACAAAATCTGGAATGGGCTCTTCCCTGTACTCAGATTCACCAAATCATTGTACGCAAACTCTGCTTGTGGTAATATCTAGTCCCAACTGTTGTGGTGTTCTGTCACCAAGCTTCTCAATAAATCTCCCAGACTCCTGTTCACCACCTCTGTTTTCCTATCCGTCTACGGATGATAAGCTGAACTAAATGCCAGATTAATCCCCAGCTTCTTCCATAGCATCCTCCAAAAATGACCTATGAATTTTGTATCCCGATCCGAGACTATGCTTCTCGGCAATCCATGCAATCTGACGATTTCTTTAAAAAACAAGTTCGCGATGTGGGTCGCATCGCTGGTCTTATGACAAGGAATAAAATGTGCCATCTTTGAAAACCTCTCCACCACCACAAATATGGANTATTGACCACTTATGTTTTCCCATATGTCTGCGGATGGTAGGCATAACTGAATGCCAAGTCAGTCCCTAGCTTCTTCCATAGCGTCCGCCAAAAATGACCTATGAGCTTTGTATCCCGATCCGAGACTATGCTTCTCGGCAATCCATGCAATCTCACAATCTCTTTGAAAAACAATTTCGCGATGTGGGTTGCATCGCTGGTCTTATGACACGGTATAAAATGTGCCATTTTCGAGAACTTGTCTACCACCATGAAGATAGAATCAACTCCCCGTTGTGTTCTCAGCAAACCCAACACAAAATCCATAATAATGGCTTCCCAAGGCCTTTCGGGTATGGGCAATGGCTGATAGAACCCTGTGTTCTGCCTTCGGCCCTTCGCATGTTGACATACCCTACACCTGTCAACAAACCTTTTTACATCAGTGCGCATCCCTGGCCAAAAATACGATTCGCTCAGCTTGGAAAATGTTTTGTCATGTCCAAAATGACCTGCTAATCCTCCACTGTGTTTCTCCTTCACCAAATTCTCTCTCATAGAGCAATTCGGTATGCACAATTGATTGCCTCGAAACAACAATCTCTCCTGGATTAGATAATATATCCACGGGCTCCGATCCCTGAGAACCAGATTCTCAACTGTCTCGTATGCTTCTGCAAAGTCTGCATCACTGGCATACATATCCTTCAGATTTTCAAAACCCAGCGTCTTGACTCTGAATTCCTGCAGCAACAAACATTTTATGCTCAAAGCGTTAGCCACTTTGTTGGCAGTCCCCGAAATGTGCTTAATGACAAATGTGAAATTTTGCATGTACTCTACCCATTTCGCATGCTTCTAGTTCAACTTCTCCTGTTGACTCATGAACTGCAATGCATGATTATCAATGTACAAAACGAATTCCTTGGGTATCAAGTAATGCCTCCACTTCTTCAATGTCTGTATGATGGCATAGAACTCTTTATCGTACGTGGAGTATTTCAGCTTTGCATCATCCAGCTTCTCGCTGTAATATGCCACAGGTCTGTCATCCTGACTCAAGACCCCTCCAACAGCATATCCATTGGCATCACATTTCACCTGAAATGTTTTCTGAAAGTCAGGCAGTACCAACACTGGTTGCTCTGTGATCTTTCGCTTTAATAGATTGAAGCTTCTCTCAGCCTCAACTATCCAATGAAAAACTTTATGCCACTTCTTCACTGTATCCATCATCGCGGCGCTAATTCCACTAAAATTCTGAATGAATTTCCTATAGAAACTAGCTAAACCATGAAAGCTCCTTACCTCAAAAACATTCCTCGGCGATGGCCAATTCCTGATTACTTCTACCTTCTCAGGATCCATCTTCAATTCATTCGCTAAGATTACAAAACCCAAATAAATGAGTTCTGTCTGCATGAAGGAACATTTCTTCAAATTGATCAGCAGCTTCTCCTGCTGTAGCCTTCTCATCACTATGGCCAAATGCCTCAAGTGTCCATCCTTGGTCTTACTGAAAATCAGTATATCATCCAGATACACGACCACAAATTTGCCAATGAATTCCCTCAGGACTTCATTCATCAGCCTCATAAAAGTGCTCGACGCATTTGTCAAACCAAATGGCATGACCAGCCATTCATACAAACCCTTGTTTGTCTTGAATGTTGTCTTCCATTCATCCCCCTCTCTCATCAGGATCTGATGATATCCGCTCTTGAGATCAATCTTAGAAAAATAATTTTCCCCACTCAGGCAATCCATCAAGTCATCCATTCTCAGCAGTGGAAATCTGTACCTGATGGTGATTTTATTTATCGCCCTGGAGTCTGTACACATCCTCCAGCCTCCATCCTTCTTCGGACTTAGGAATGTTGGCACAGCACAT
>JASDQU010279020.1:3939-14829 GCA_032191745.1 Picea mariana
ATCTGCCTTAACGGAAACCAGATCTGGGGTCCTTGGAGTGTAGTATCTGAAAATAAACAAAAAGTGCCTAGGTTGCCACAACGGGAAACCAACCCAAGCTACCGTAATCCAGTCTAAAAACTTCATCAAAAGAAATCAAAAAAGTCTGAGCATAGTGGGTTGAGCTCCTACTCTGAGAGACAAGCTCTGGGCGGCTCCTACGCTAGTCTAGGTTGATGGGGTGCTCTACGTCCCCTTTCTTCTGTGCCACGTCCTCCTCCCTCTGTTCCACCAGACGTAGCTTTCTGATGCAAGATGGGGTTCCATTACTGTCGGCTGGAGTGATATCTATATGGTGGACATAGCGTAGATAGAGATAAAATTGTCCTGCCATCTGCTCCAATTTCTCTTGTTGTCTTTTCTGGTCCTCCACTAGCCTTTTTACCCCCATCTCCAGGTTGCTGAGGTGGTTGAGAATTCCTGTGCACACTTTCTTATGCTCTTTGGTTTCCATCCTATTGGTCTCCCCCTGGTTCACACACATCTTACCTATCAACATTTTGGTTCTCCAAGCTTCCTCCATCGTCCTGTGGTAGAGGGTTATCCTCGATTGTGTGGTTCCGAGGTCCTGTATCCCCCTTGCTTCATGGGTTATTGTTGACCAGGCTTTGCCCCTACGGCCGTTGTTAATTTCACCCTCCCATCTTTTAATGATTGTCTTCCCCTTGGTGTCTACCTTCATGAGGAAGGTGCTCCTAGCGTCCCTGATTACTCCTCCCATACCTGTTCTTCCTGGGTTTCCTTTCACCGCCCCATCAAAATTCAACTTGAGAGAGCCTGGAGGTGGCAGTTTCCAGTTGCACTCACCTACTTGGAGTTGTGGTTGTTGTTTGTTTGGATTGGGGTTGCACCCACCAGTTAGTTGGAAAACCTCTAGGACTCTAGAATCTTTATCAGTGGGTTTCTCACTACCCTCCTGGTAGTTGCTGCTCATCACCGTCTTGCATATCATGGAGGTTATTTTTTCCTTGATCTTCCCTTCTAGCCAGCTTTAGTTTCTGAAAAAAGTGCATGTTCCTTTCCTTCCATGTCGACCATATGATCATTCCTGGGGCGAGGATCCAACAGAGGTTCACCTCTTCCTGGTCGTTGTAGTTTTCTCTCCAGAGCATGATTGTTGTGGCTATGTTACCACGAATCCCGTCTGAATGATGGAAGATACTTGCTACCCAGTCCCATAGTTTTGTAGTGTAGGCACATTCGTCGAGGAGATGGTTGGTTGTTTCTTCCTGAATTTGACATAGATGACATCTTGACGGACCAGTGAAACATCTTTTCCTTAGGATATCCCAAGTTAGGATGCGGTTGTGTAATATTAGCCACTGAAAGATCTTAATCTTTGGCCATTAGGGGTTGTTCCAGAGCTTATCCTAGTGTTGCACTAGGTCATCTTGGTCTGGATCCACCATATAGTGTCGGACTTCTTTTAGGTTGAATTCCCCTCCGTCCTTTTTGCCCCACCTCAGTTGGTCTTCTCCTTTCGTTACTATTATTTTCCGTTTGTCCAGTTCCTCCTCCACCTCTTTTATTTTTGTTGTGGGTATCTCATTGTTCTGAGGAATAATCTTGTCCCAGGTTCTCCATTTGTTGTGGTCCGTTCCCTGCTACCAGTATCGATAGACGTTGATTTTTCCTTGCGTGATGAGGTCCTGTTGGAGTATCCCTCTGTTCAGGTTTTCCATCCTTGGTTCCTGTTGCCAAGCGTCCTCCCAAAATTTGATTGTTCTACCATTCCTGATTTCCCAAAAGTTGTGTCTGAATCCATGCTTTGTTGTGCCATGCTAGGTTCCAGATGGTTCAGCCTTCCCTGGGTCCTCCAAAGAGGATTATGTCATGGTCGCGGGTGTCTGGTGCGTACTTTGCCTTCCATAGGTTTACCCAAGGTGTTGTAGTTCTTTGACCCAATGCCACCATGGTTTCTCCCCATATGCATTGTTGGTCGTTTGTGGATCTTGCAGCCCCAAGCCTCCTTTGCTTTTTGGCCTGCAGGCTTTCTCCCAGGCCACCAGGGGCCATTTTTTCTTTGTTTCCACACCTCGCCACAGGAATTCCCTCTAGATGGATCAGATTTTCTATAGGATCCCCTATGGATTGGGGAAGACTGACATCATATAGGTTGGCATAGCTTGTAAGACGGTCTTAGTTAGGATCAGTCTGCCAGCTAGATTAAGGGACCTATACATCCATTTTTTTACCCGCTCCTGTAACCTGTTTATTACTCCTTCCCAAGTTGAAAACTTATATACTTTTTTTGTCAAAGGAACCCCCAAATACTTGGTTGGGAGTGTTTTCCATTCAAAGCCTATAATGTTGGTCAGATTCCTTTGGATAGCTAGGTTGGTATTAAAGAAAAATATCATCGACTTGGAGTGGTTGATCTCAGCGCTCGAGGCTTCTCCAAAATCTTCTAGGATGTGTTTGTACGCTTTGGATTCTTTGACCGTGGGTATGCCGTGAAGGAGTGTGTCATCTACAAACTATTGGTGGGTTGAAGTAGGGAAATTTTTGAAGGGTTTGAGCCCTGTTATTTCTCCAGTTGTTGTTGCGGTCTTTATGCTCCTACTGTGGCCTTCATCATTAGAATGATCAGGAAGGGGGACAGCGGGTCACCTTGTCTGATCCCTCTCGTGGGCCAGAAAGGTTTGGCCAAGGCTCCATTGATTAGTAGCGAGTAGCTTGTCGTGGATACTAGGATGAAAATCCAACTGATCCAGTGTTGGGTGAAGCCAAAGGCTTCCAAAGTCTTGATCATGTAATGCCAACTAATTTTATCATAGGATTTTTCTAGGTCCAGTTGTATTAACATTCCCCCCCTCTTCTGAAGTTTTAAGGTGTGAATGATCTCATGGGCCTGGATGATATTGTCCATTTATTTGTCTACCTTCCACGAAGCCTGCCTGTTCTTGCGAGATCAGTGAAGGTAGGAGGGGTGTAAATCTATTTGCTATGACTTTGGAGATAATCTTGTAGATAACATTACAAAGTGCTATGGGTTTGTACTGGTCCGAGGTTTTGGCTTCATTTTCTTTATGGATTAGGGAGATCATGGTTGCGTTTAGTGCTTTAAGGATGGAGGCAAACCTTCTAAAGTCCTCTACTACCTTATAGATGTCATATTTGACAATTTCCTAGCAGGCTTTGAAGAACTCCACAGTGAAGCCATCTGGACCTAGTGCTTTCCCACTGGTCATTTCATGGATAGCTTGATCAACTTCTTCCGTGGCAATAGGTTTGTTCAGGAAGATGTTTTGTTCCTCGGTAACTAGGCGTGGAATATGTTGGGTTATTTTCTGTATGGACTTCGATTTATCTTGATGAGGTTCCTGGGCTATCCCATAAAAGTGGCTAACCATAGCGCTTTCAATCTCCTGATGTGACTCGCACTCGATTCCATCCTGGTCCTTGATATTCAGTATTTTTTTATGGGCTCGTTTGGCCATGGTTGTTCTGTGAAAGAACTTGGTGTTCCACTCTCCTTCCTTTAGCCATCATATGCAGGACTTTTGATGCCAGAGTGTTTCCTCCTGTTGGCATCACGCCTCCCATTCTTATGCCATTTGGAGCTCTTCCTTTTTCCGATCCTTCGTATAGCCTTCCTGTAAGCAAGTTTCTTGGAATTTTTTCATTTTTTCTTCGATGTCGTTTTTCTTTGTGTTTATATTCCCAAAGATATCCTTGTTCCATTCCTTGAGTTTTTTTCTGATGTATTTTAGTTTCTTGTGTAGTTTGAACATCCTAGTCCCTTGCTCTGGTTTCTCCTCCCGCCACCATTGTTTGATTTTTTCCTTGAAAGTCGTGTGATCAATCCAGAATTTCTCGAATTTGAAGGGTTTGTTCTTAGGTGTTGTTTGGAAGCCTTCTTCCAGTTGTACTAGCCAGTGATCAGATCCACCCTAGGGGAGGATGTTGCAGTCTAAGTTTATCCCATGCATGATGATTGACTATGATATAAGGAATCGGTCAAGTCTTGTAGCTACCTGGAACTGGTTCATTCATTTATTGCTCTAGGTGAACTGTCCATTCTTGGTTTGGAGGTCTACCATCTCCGCTCTATCTATAAAATTTGAAAACTCCTCTGCATCCCGATCCAATCTTCTCGTACCACCCTTCTTTTCCATAAGGGAGGTGATAATGTTGAAGTCCCCTGCTAGTATCCAGTGGAGGTTGGTGGCTCGGCCTTTTATATCTTCTAGGTCTCGAATCATTCCTTTCTTTTCCTCTGGCCCGTGGGGCCCATACACATTTGTGCATAGAATCTCCTTAGTATTTCCTATGATTTGCATGCATACCATTAGGATGTACCTGGTTTCCTCGGCTGCTATTAAATTTAGGATTTGTGGGTTCCACAGAGTGTGTAGTGTCCCCAAGATTGAGCCCTTTGTAAGTCTGATGTATGAAATGAATTGTAAATATGTGTTATAGGCTGGTGAGCCAAGTTTGTATAATTTGATGGGCTTATGTGATTGTTAGGCCAGAGAGCCTAAGGGTTGGAGGCCAAGAGCCTGATTTTGTACCTATATGTATGCAACACATTAATAAAATATAAACACCGCTGCGTGCAGACTGACCACGATGAATGAGTGATGGGGGACTAAGCTTCCACAAAGTGGGCAAGGAATTAGGGGCTGGAAGGTGGGAAAAGGGGCTAAGTGTTGAGCCTAGGGGCTTAAGCCTTGGGAATAATATTTTATTATTATTCCAAAGAACATGTTCATTTTATGGTTTATTTTATCCTAAGTTCCTGGTAAGGGGAAAACGTGCAAAGGGGATGCATGCCGATGGAACACATGCAGTTCCAATGGTGACAAGTGTCAACCCTAGTGCATGTGAATAAAACGGCCAAGATGAGCTGTGAGAGGGGTTCCTCCTCCATTTGACCCCCAACTGCCTGAGGTGAACTGGTCTGACCTCTGCAGAGAAACCCGCGTGCATCTTTTGAACCAAAAGGCGTGTATCTGTGTTCGTTCTGGGATAACTGGTACATTCTCTGTCTGAACAGTTCGAACCTATGTTGACCCTTGCGTGGATTGTTTGTCATGCGTCCCCGAGAACCAAAGCGTGAGTCTATCCTATGTTGTCGGATTGAGAAATAAGAAGTGACCTACTATTGTTGAACCTGTTGGAATGCCCGTGTCTGTTTTTCCCATGGGTTGTGGTGGCCACGCAGTGCTGGACTGCGTGTGGCTTGTTGGCCAGTTGTGCAACACTCTCTCCTAGTGAGAGAGGTGATTGAGGTTGGAAGAATAGGTGGCTTGTCCTGTGAGCGACTCTCTCCAGGTGAGAGAGTGTGCAGAGGAAGGAGAGAACTCCTGGAAGGAACCCTGTAGCTGCCACAGAGCTCAGAGACTTCGGGTCCAGTCTGTTGTTGTAACCTAAGGCAAGGGAGGTTAGCAACCGAAGGACTGTTTAGGTGACAAAGAAGGTGTATACTCCTAGGGTGGAACAGGCATGTGGGGAAGGAGAGTCTGTGGGCAGTGAGCATGAGTGGTTCCTGGGAGAGAATTCCTTCCTTGTGACTATGTGTTTTCCCTGTAACCTCAGTCTAGCCTAGGATTCCCTGCGTTGGGGGTGGAGCTTAGTCCCAGCTTAGGAATGACCCACTGCTGAGCTGACGAGTAGTGTTGTCTAAGGCTGGGAGGTTCGTGGAAGGCCTGTACTTGGTTGGTGGAACTGCCACTGTTTCAAATATAAGTACCAAATGATGCTTTAATTATGTTTTTGTATCCCTGTGTATTATAATTATCATGTATTCTGTTGTGCATTTGGATTAATGTTATTGCCATGGATTATTTATGTTAGTAATAATTCTTATGCTTACTTTGAGCTTAAATGTATTTCTTTCTTAAATGCATGTGGATTATATAATGCCTGTATGAGTTATGTAAAAATTAGTGTTACAGTTTGGTATCAGAGCAATATAGCTTAAGGTGAAAGAGTGTTACAGTTTGGTATCAGAGCCAAGGTTTCGACACTGAGCCTAGATGGGCCAGTTGAGTGGTCTTTGGACCGAGGGTGTGAGGAGAAATTGTGTCTAGAGGATCAATTCCAGACCCTGGAATGATCCAGAGTGTCAAGGAGTTACTTGACCTTGCCTACAAGCTCAGGAGGTATAGTGATGTTGTGAAACCGCAACCGGTGTGGTCTATGGCCACAGAGAGAGAGGACTCCACACCAGAAGTGTTGGAGCCTTAGGATCTGTTCGAGAGGGAAGGCGAACCCTAGTGATTTCCAGATCTGGAAAGTGTGCGCAGGATTTAAAAACCCTTTAGAGTTGCACAAGAGAGTGGGAATCGCGATGCGTGAACTCCTGAAAACCCGAGAAGATCTACGTTGTAGATTTGGGAGGAAGGCTTGACCGTTAGATCTGGCGGAGTCGCGCTCGACTTAGTTGTGAAAACCTTTCGGATTTCGCAAAGTCGGGAGATGGGAAGTGAGGGAGGGGAACACCTCCGAAACCCGAAATCTCGAAACGATCTACACCGTAGATCGTAGGAAGGGAGTTGACCGTCGGATCAAGTTGACAAGTAAACCATAATTTTGGGATTTCGGCAAATGAAAGTTTGAGATATGGGATACACGGACTCCTGATGCCCGAAACCCCAAAACACCGAAAAGATCTGCGTCGTAGATCTGAGAGGGGACCTAACCATTGGATTTTTGCTTAGAATGGACATGGGTGCATGGATGTGTATCACATGCCAAAGAATTGAAAATACAGGCGAGACAAGTGGGACCCGAAGACATCACCGATGGAGACGTGGACCCTCCGGAACGTGCCACACGCCACTGCGGTTAAGGGCGATAGCTGTGCTGTGGGCCCAAAGAATAAAGTAAATTGAAATTTCAGATTTCGGGGATTGTAGTGACAAGGAGTTGTAAGTCACTGCATAGTGAACTCCTGGGTACCGAAAACCCAAAGTCCTAAAACCCGAAGTCCCGAAGCCATCGGAGACTAAAGAACCGTAACAGGTTTTAAGGGCGATAGCTGTGTTGTGGGCCTAGAGAGAAAGGAAACCGAAATTTCAGATTTCGGGGATTGTAGCGACAAGAAGTTAGGAGTCACTGCATAGTGAACTCCCGGGTACCAGAAACCTGAAGACCCGAAAATTGTAGAGCCAATAGAGCTCAGAAAACCTTGTGAAGTCAAATGTTTCTCACTCACATTGGTTTATGATTATTTTGATTTTATTAAAGGTTTAAGGCCTAACAAACTTCGAATTGATTTCACATTGTGTGTGCAGAGTTCAATGAGTGTCAGGACACCAGTTAATCGGCGTTGAGTATAGAAATGGAAGAGGTGCGGATTGCCTCCATTTCAGAGGATGAAAGAGAAGGAAGAGATGTCAACCTGGGAGTCGAAGGATCGAACTCCAATGGGCATGGAAAATAATTATACAAGGAAGGGGACATAATGAAAATCATTGAAGGATTGCAAAGAGATGCCCAGGCATGCCGAGCTAATAGCCGAAAGATCATGAAATTCAGGGATCGACAGGGTGAATTCAACTTAAAAATGTTGAAGAGCCTGGAAAGAATAGAAAGGAAATTGGAGAAGGGAAGGGACTCAAGCAAGACAGAGAATCAAAAAACCCCTGAGAGAAAAAGGAGATCAAAAAGTATCAGGACCCCTGAGAGGAGAAAAAGATCGAGGAGTAGTAGCAGACATCATTGTCGCTCCCAGAAGCATTCCAGTAGGGAGGCACGCATTAGTTCAAGCTTGTCTCCTACCAGAAAACACCGAAAATCTGGAATGGATGAATTGAAAGGGGAGATGAACAAGATCAAGCCTCCAACATTCAATGGTGAACATAAGAAGGAGGAAGATGATGAAATATGGTTGTTGGGCATGAGGAAATATTTCCAACTGCAGAATTATTCCGCACATGCAGAAGGAAGAATTGCGATGTATCAACTAAAAGGAAAAGCATCCATGTGGTGGGATCAGTTTGTGCAAGTGCAGCACATCAGAGAGAAAGATATCACTTGGAAGGATTTTAAGAGGTATTTCGAGAAGAAATACCTGACCAAAAGATACTTTGACAGAAAGATGAAGGATTTCTTCAAACTCAAGCTAGGCAGCATGACCATTGATGAGTATGAACGAAGTTTTCTGGAACTACTGAAGTATGTTCCATTCATCAAAGATGAAGTTGTCAAAATTCAGAGGTATCTGAGTGGACTGCCACCTTCTATGGGTGACAAGATTCAATATGATGATCCTAAGACTATGGAAGAAACAATAAGAAGGGAGAAATGATTGTATGAACAACAAAGAGAAAGGCCTATCCTTCGGAAGGCTTGGGATGACCAGAAGAGGTTTAAGAAGGAACAGAGGCAAAAGGGAAACAAGCCTCCATTTTTCAGGAACAGTCCTTGGGGACAGTCATCTTTTAGAGAGCCCAGGAAAGTTGAAGGGAGTGAGTAGATGCCAAGATCGCCACCTATGGAGTGTTGGGGTTGTAAAGGGAACCATAGGTACAGATACTGCCCCCGCAGAAAAGATAAAGCGAGAACTGACCATATTGTTCAGCAAGATGAAAAAATGGAGGATATGGGCAGCAGAATGCCAAGGATCTACACAGCCCTGGACAACAAGAAAGCAAAATTTCAATTGCACATGATGGAAGTGGAAGGTATGATTAACAACCGACCACTCATTATTTTAATTGATTCAGGGGCTAGCCATAGTTATGTAGATCCTAGGGTGGTGGAAAGTTTGCATTTAACAAGAAGCAAACATGAAAAGTATTGGCTAGTGCAGTTAGCCACAGGAACCAAAAGGAAGGTCATTGAATTGGTTAAGTCTTGTTCAGTGGACATGAAAGGATTGAGCACTAAGGCTGAATTGAATATTCTTCCTTTAGGCTCTTACGACTGCTTAATTGGGATGGACTAGTTAGACCAGCACCATGCCCTTCTGGACTATCGTAACAAGAGGTTTACATGCCTGGACGAAGAGGAAAATGAGGTAACAGTCCAAGGAATTCCCAGAGTTGTGGCTGTTAGAGAAGTCTCAACCATGCACCTGAAGAAGTGTTACAGGAAAGGCTGTCAATTATTTGCAGCACGTGTGGGAGAAGCATCCAAAGATGCAGTCTCGAATCTGGAAGACCATGAGGTACTTAAAGAGTTCAAGGACGTATTTCAGGAGGTACCTGGACTACCTCCGAAGAGGGACATCGATTTTTCTATAAATTTGATACCAGGAGCAGCTCCAATTTCGAAAGCTCCTTATAGAATGAGTACGCCAGAGCTAAAAGAGTTGAAATTGCAGCTCGAATAGCTACTAAAGAAGGGCTACATTCACCCCAACGTGTCACCTTGGGGAGCCTCAGTCCTATTCATGAAGAAGAAATATGGGACATTGAGACTGTGCGTTGATTTCTGGCAGTTGAATAAGGTAACTGTCAAGAACCAGTATCCTCTACCAATGATTGATGATCTTTTTGATCAGTTGAAGGACACAAAAATATTTTCAAAAATAGATCTCAGATCTGGATATCACCAAGTGAGAATAAATGATGAGGACATCAGCAAGACCGCCTTTAGAACAAGGTACGGTCATTATGAGTTTATGGTGGTGTCGTTTGGATTGTCAAACACACCTGTTGTTTTCATGTGCTTAATGAATGGTGTATTCAGAGACTATTTAGACAAGTTTGTCATAGTCTTCCTGGACGACATCTTGGTGTATTCCAATTTAGAGGAAGAGCATGAAAAACACTTGAGAATGGTGCTGCAAGTGTTGATATAACACCAGTTGTATGCCAAGCTGAGTAAATTTTCATTTTATCAAAGGCGGATCCATTACTTGGGACATATTATTTCAAAAGAGGGGATCGTTGTGGATCCTAAAAAGGTTGAGGCCATCCGAGAATGGTCAGCGCCAAGGAATGTGGAAAAAGTTAGATCTTTTATGGGTCTGGTAGGCTACTACATAAGGTTTATAGTCGGATTCTCAAAGATAGCTCACCCTATCACTTCCTTGCAAAGGAAGGAGAAGAATTTTCAGTGGACTGAACAGTGTGAGAGCAGTTTCCAATGATTGAAGCAGTTGTTAACCAACGCTCCGATCCTGAATATTGCACATCCAAATATGGATTTCGTGGTGTGCACAGATGCGTGTAAGGAGGGACTAGGAGGAGTTATCAGCCAAGAGAGATTTGTAATCAATTATGAATCCCGAAAGTTGAAAGAGAATGAAAGGAATTATGCCACTCATGATTTAGAGCTAGCAGCAATCGTCCACGCATTGAAGAAATGGAGACATTACCTCATGGGAAGGAGATTCAAATTGAGAACAGACCACAATGGTCTGAAGTATTTATTTGATCAGCCGACTTTAAATGCCAGGCAAACCAGATGGATGAAGTTTCTGTTTGAATATGACTTTGATATCAAGCATATCAAAGGGAAAGAAAATAAGGTGGCTGATGCACTCAGTAGAAAAGTGCATGAATTACATGCTACAGCCATTAGCATGTACAGGACTGNTAATTTTGGAAGCTGCAAATGTTGATTTGTAGTACAGAGGTCTGGTAGCAAAGCTACAACAACGTGAGAGGCCATAGACCTAGGGAAGTTACACCTTGGGAACTGATGGCTTACTTCTATATAAAAATAGAGTGTATGTACCCAATGTATGAGAATTGAAGCTGGCAATTCTAAAAGAAATGCATAACATGGCTTATGTTGGACATCCTGGATATCAGAAGATTGTGGCAGCAGTAAAAAACCATTACTTTTGGCCGGGTATGAAGAAAGAAATCATTGAATACATCGCCAGATGTATGGAGTGCCAAAAAGTTAAGGCTGAGCATAGGCACCCAGCAGGGTTGCTGCAGCCTTTAC
>JASDQU010279021.1:0-14829 GCA_032191745.1 Picea mariana
CTTTTCTCAGGAAAAGTTCTTCTTCCTTCTCTCTTCAGGAATTCAGGCCACTGTGACCCCTCTAAAGGAAATAGATAGGTTTACATCATTAACGATCATAGGGATGACGAAAATAATGTGTAACACACATCCATCTCTTTCTTGAGCCCTTGTTCTCTGGCTAGGAGTTGGTCTCGGAGTTGTGGCAGTGGCTCGAAGGAGGGTCGTTTGGCTCTTGTACCTACCTTGTCATTGGCGGTTACATTGCGATACCAAGGGGGTTCCCCCCCTCTGACGGACTCATTCTAACTAATCAGACTCGAATTCTGCCTATACCAGATCGTATCAGACATAGGGTTTCACGGCTGGAAGTTCTGGTCATGCAACAATTTTGTAGGGGAAGAGTTGCAGAGCGCTAGGGTTTCTCTTTATCATGCAAATTTGAAGGACATCATCTTTTGCCAATATATTATTGTTGCTCCTGAATGATGTTTTATTGTCACACCTCAAATGATATGCTTATGAATTATTACTTTTTTACCCTCATATCCATTTTTTCTCATAACCCTCTTCTTTATTTATACTTTTCCATAAGATTTATATGAAAAGTCATGTTCTTCTTGAAAATCAAGAATTTTATTAAATAATAATTGATTTTTCCCTTTTTAATTTTTAATTCAAATTTTACCTTACCATGCGTAAATACCACCATGGTTTTCAAATACCATGTTCTCTTTCACTTTTACCCTTTTTCTTTAACTTCACTTCACTTTTACCTTTTTCTTTAATAAACTTTCATATTTACTCCTCTTTTAGGTAACTCCACTTCCACCTAACTTTTCAACTTTTGTTATTTATTAAGGTCATATTTATACTCAATTCACTTTATTTTTACTCCACTTTAACTCTGTTTCCACTTAAATTTTCATTTTTGTATTTATTAAAATGATACCAAGGTCAGGTTTATATTTAATCCATTTTCTAACCTTTGACATCAATGACAATTTAATTGAACAATCTCCCCCTTTACTCCTCTTTACCATGCAATCCAAATTATGTAATACACAAAGATATTCAATTGGGTTTATATGATCACCAATTTACCCTTCAAAAACCATTAATATTCTCGAAAAGGATTTCATTCTTTGTTCCAAATATATAGACATTAATATGAATGCATGTAATCAATCTCACACATGAATTTAACAGAGTTATAGTCCCGGGGAGAAGACAATGACTGCAGAATAAGATTTTGATAACGCATGGGCTTGTCTCAATGATAATACCATATTACCCATTGATAATGATGACAATATTGACCCTCTTTGACATCAATTCCAACACCACAACACCATGTCCAACACCCCCCATGCTTTTAGAAGATTCAAATTCAACATATAGTGAAAGTGAACCGACGTGACCTTGTAGAGGATGACCCGTCGAGCATATAGATAAAGCCTGTCAAACAGAGGACTCAAGCCTAAACCAAGAATGAGTACAATTAGAAATTGAATATATCCCAGCTAAATAACATCCACAAATTACATCGATTGAGTCAAATATCTCGACCTTGACTCCAGAAAATATTATTACATCAACCTCCAAGTCGACTTCGACTAAAGATATTGCAATAATTCCATTTTCTAAAAAGAAACCAAAAATGGAGCTTAACCACATCCCTATTTACGAAGTAGACAAATATCCCAAACGACATTGGTTCATTTGTGATAAATTATGGGATGCAACAGATATAGTCGATGAAGAAAAAAAATAGCTCAATTTGGAGCCACACTTCGAGCCAGGGATATTACCTAGTTTATGAATTTCACCGACAATCAAACACGTACAAAAAATGAAATAAAACAAAATTTCCTCTCATTTTTTAAGACACAATATATAAGCCATCTGGTAGCGCAAAACACTTAAGGAAATTAAGTAGAATCCAGGTGAAACTGTGCATGAATACGAAAAAAGATTCAAGGATTTACTGAGTCAAATACCATACTCGATAGAAAAAAATATACTAGTACAATGGTATGTAGTGGGACTATTACAAAAGATCAGAGCTCCATTATGGGTGTATGACCTTTCGACATGTGAATAAATTCTCAAAACAACTCAGAGGATTGAAATGGATTATGAAGGCTCAGTTAATTAATCCAGCGCTGAAAAAATATTGGAAGATAAGATCACAGAACTACAACAGAAAATTAAAAACATATCACTCACTCGCAACAAAATGTGGTGTACAATTTTCTATAGAGAAAGACACACTAAAGACTATTGCAATTTTAGCGATGCCTTAGGCCCAACAATTAGGCACATCTAGATCGAAACTTATTGCGATATCTTTGAAGCCTCGATCAATTATGTAGCAAGAGATTGTCCGCACAATCTAAGAAATGTATGTCCCAAGTGGTGTCATATCTACGAAGAAAATAATCATTCCACCCAAGAATTTTGGTTGAACGGTAAGAACAAAAAAATGTCCACACAGTCTATCATGCAAGAGAAGTTGACCAAGGGAATGACTATAGAGGTGGAGGTCGAGGTGGATACCAAGGTCGAGGTAGACAAGGATGTGGAAAATTTGGAAGAGGACGGTGGTCGAGGAAGATACTACTGCTTTAACTACAAAAAAGAATACCACACCAGTCCATACTACCCAATAAAAGACAGACCCGATTTAAAGTTCTGTAATATTTGTGGATTAGGAGATCACTCCCTAGAAGACTGTCTGATTGTTCTGGAAAAATTCATGACCAAGAGAAATGTAAACATCTTACATACTGTGTAGAAACAAGATATTTTTAATTCAAAATCTCTCCATTTGGTCACAGGATCGTGAGTGGGTAAATATAATTACCCAGAGGCACCAAATTGACAAGGAAATAAAGTTCCATATCCTGACCCCGATAAAGAAGAGAGGATAATGCAAGAAGTGTTGAAATTATTTAAAAAAATAAACCAAGATAAATCAAATGAAGGACAATCGAGTATGTCAAAAACTGTCATTGAATAATGTCTACAACTATTAAAATAAAACCAATCAGTAGGATGGCTTATCGACCTACTGAATATATTGAGAGAATATAAAGAAAATCAAAGAACGGTAAAAAGTGTAAGGCAGTTGTCTCAAGGTAGAACCACGAGTGATTTTCATCCTCAAGTTGACATATAAGTTGAGGGACACATGATTAAACAAGTCGTGGTTGATTTTGGATCACAAGAGAACATCCTTCATAAAGAAACATGGGTTCGACTTGAAAGACCCCTGGTAGAACCGAAAATGAACTACTTAAAACTAGCATACCAAAGATTCATCGAACCAATTAGCACTCTCAAAAGTGTCATCACTTCTATAATGGGAATTCTGAAAAGAGTCAATTTGAAGTCATAAACCTAGTCGAAGTAATTCCCTCTTATCCTGCACTAGTAGGAAGACCCTAGGGTTTGAAGATGAAATCCATGATATCTTTAGAAAGGGATCGTATCAAGCTAAAAGGGAGCAGAAGAAAAATTATAATACCCCTAGACCCAAAAGAAGGAAAACCATGGGTCGATACATGGGACAAAGCCTAGGAAGCATGTTGACTATATCAAGTGATGCATGAATAGAAAGACAATGTCGAACCTAATATTGAAGGAGAAATACTAGTCGGATCTCCATTGTCAATAGGCCAAAATTTTGATACAGAATTGTACAATTGGCAGATGGAGAATTACGAAGCCCAAGCCAAAGAATGTTGGTCGATAGAGGCAATATGTATCAAATGACCCAGAACATGCTTCTCGATTTAGGCAATGCCTCTCCTCATCGAAAGAAAATTAAAACAAACACCAACATTAATACCGACTAATGCATACACAAGAAATTCCCCGTAGTTTAATGAACGAAGTTCTCTTTCGACACATGTCGACGACGTCTCCAAATAAATTGGGGAACAAGGAAGAATACAAAGTTTAGTTGAATCCTTCATGGGCAAAGAAACCTGATGGTGGGAGACACATGCAAATCAAATTCAAACATGGAATACCGCCACATTATATTTTGTGGAAATATTCATTCAGAAAAATATCTTTGCAAATATCGACATCCTGGTCTTTAAACCTAGATTTGACCTAGTGATCCACATATAGAAGTGGGAGAAAGAATGAAAAAAGCAGGCTACCGAGACAAAAGAGTATGGTTTCACATGTTCCCAAATAAATTAGATAATATACCTCACAAATGGTATAATATTGAAGAAGCATTGGGTCATACTTTTTACTGGAACGCAATAATAAATAACTTCCTTAAAGATTTTGAATTTAATCCTAAAGAGGCACTCCTGCAAGAGGCATCTAGAGAAATAAAAAATTTCTTGGGAAAACAAAGCCCTAAGATAATTCATGAAAAAGTAAAAACTAAAGATGATGAGGGATCGACTTCGACTTGTAATTGGTATTGAAAAACAATATAGAGATTGTAGTAGCTCGAAGAGTAGAAATGGAAAACATAAGTTTTCCAAGACAAATATTTCGATGGAAAAACGACTACCCAGGAGTACAAAATTTTGTAAAAATAGTCTACTTTGTGACCAAGGAAGAAACAGAGAAGCACGAGAACATAGAAAAACATGGTTTCCCTTCAAGTTACAATCAAGTCATAGAAGGAGAATGTCATTTAGATGAGTCAAAGTCACCCAAATGGATGGATGTAGAAATAAAGACTAAAGAATTCAATGTCTCTATAGATGGGCGACCAAAAATGGATAGAGTAGGTGACTATTGGTTCGATAAGAAAACCATGGAAATAGTTGACCTACCAAAAAGAATATTAGGACTAGTACAAGAGATTGGCGAAATGAAGATCAAAATCCTCCCTGGATCCAAACCCATCAAGAAATGACCATGTAAACTGGCGCACAAATAAAAACCCATCGTTCAAAAGGAAACTAAAGCACTGTTAACTGATAATATCATATACTCAATCGATAAGTAGGAATGGGAAATTCTGATGGTCGTGCAACCTAAGAAAAAATACCCAAAAAAAACTAAGAATTTGTATCAATTTTCGAGGATTAAACAAACTCACAGTGATTGACCCATTCCCAACACCTTTTGTCAACGAAATTATCAATGAACTTGCAAGTCACGAATGTTACTTGTTCACTGACGACTTCTCTGGATACAATCATCTACCAATAGGAAAAAATGAGCAATAAAAAGTACATTTGTCTCCAATTTCGGTTCTTTTCATACAAAGTAATTCCCTTCAGTTTAAAAAATGCCTCGACAATCTTTTCCAAAATAGTGGTTAAGGAATTACATGAGTATATCTATAAAACAATGGTAGTACACTTTGATGACTGGATCATCTTTAGCCTCCTAAACTATCATATACAATAACCAAGAATGGTGTTGGAAAGACGAATCCATTTATCTTTAAATATTAAAAAATGCATCTTTACCACACCAATTGGTATATTGTTGGGCTATATCATATGCAAAGACAATATTAAAGTCGACATAGCTAAGATCAAAGTCATTCTCTACTTGAAACCACCAGTGAACCAAAATTAAATCAAAATCTTCCTTGGGCACATAGGATATTATTGAAGTTTTATTCATCACTATTCTGACATCACATTTCCAATCGACAAGTTACTAAAGAAAGAAATTGAATTTTATTGGAGCCAAGAATGAAACAAATATTTTGAAATACAAAAAGAAAGTTGGTGAAGCACCTATCTTCAGATTCCCGGGCTGGTCGAAGAAATTACATGTTCATGTCGATGCATCCAATGTCGTTGTCATCTGAGTTTTATCCCTGCCATACCATGACTTGATCGACCACCCAAATGCATATGCCAGTCGGAAGTTAAACAAAGTAGAAATAAATTATTCAACAATGGAACGTGAAGCCCTAGCAATGATTTTTTGACTACAAAAATTCAGGCACTACTTATTAGCAAACCCATTTATATTCTTCATAGATCACTAGGCATTGAAATATCTAGTAAAAAAACCAATGCACCAAGGTAAAATTTGTCGATGGCTACTACGATTTCAATAATTCAACTTTGAACTAATAGTCTGACCAGGGAAGAAAAACATCGGGTTAGGTCACCTGTCTTGACTGGAGATACAGGGGAAGATACAACTGGAATAGAAGATGATTTCCCAGATGAAAAGTTATTTAGAGTAGAATTAGTCCCTAAAGAACTAGAATAAATCAAAATTTTCTTAGAAGAAGGGAAAACACATGAAGATCTCCCAACTAATAAACGAAAAAATCTAGCAATGAAAGCTACACCATTCACCCTAATGAATGGTTACCTTTGCAAGATATGACTCAACAATATTTTTAGGAGATGTGCACTAGATCATGAAAGGGAATATATCATTACAGAGGTACATGCAATAACAATACGAGGTCACCTCTAGGCCGATACGACAACTAGGAAAATTTTGCAAGTCGGTATTTGGTGGCCGACGTTACATAAAGATTGTCGGGAGAAAATAAAGAAATGTGATAAGTCCCAAAGGATAGGCCGACCACTATGGAAAAATGACATTCCCTTACATTCTGTAAATCCCAATTTACCATTTGAAATCTAGGTTATTGATTTTTTCGGACCTTTTCTGAAAAAGATGAAAGGATGGGGGGAAATATATCATTACATTTGTTGAATTCTTAACCAAATGGGAGGAAACAAAACTAGTCGAGAATTGTACAAAGGAATCAATCGTGAAATTTATCTATGAAAATATAATAACCCAATTCGGCTGCTTTGTGACAATAATCAATGACCAAGGCACAAGATTAATGAATAGTACAATTGAAGTACTCCTGAATAAATTTAATATTGACCATAAAAAGACAATTTCCTATCATCCGCGGGCCAATGGAGCTATCGAATATTTTAACAGGACTTTAAAAAAAGGCTTAACAAAAGTGTGTGGACTCAACAAAGGTGACTGGGATGGCGAAATTCTAGCAATACTATGGGCCTACAAAACATCATACAAAAGATCGAAAGGGTAGACACCTTTCAAGTTAGTCTATGGTTAGGAAGTTGTCATACCACTTCACTTTTGTGCTAATGCAGGTTGGATAGCATCAATGTTGGAATTTGACCATATACGTAATACAAGGAAACGTTTCTACCAACTAAATCAATTAGAAGAGGAAAGAATGTTGGCACAACAACACCATGAAACCCAAAAGAATCAGAAAAAATCATGGCATGATTGTCATCTCAATAAAAATGATATTAATGATGGGAACTTGGTACTCATATATGACATTCAAGTAAAAGGAAAGCTGAGAAAGCTAGAATTTGCATGGCTAGGGCCATATGTGGTTGAAGACATTTGACCTTCAGGATCAATAAAGCTAAAAGAACTCCAAGGGAAACCCTTTAAGAAATTAGTCAATGGGGCCCGACTAAAGAAATATCATATATAATAAACTACAACCCTACTGGTGAAATATTGACGGAAGGGGGGACACCAGTAGGATTTGATTTCACAAAATACCCTCGGATCAATGTTAGTCAAAGAAAATGCATAAATATGAATTTCAAGTGAATAAAAAATATCTCAGTCAAACCATCAACAATATAAGCATGGAGTCAAAATATTGAATACTAATCAATTCATCAGGAGATCAAAAGTAGACATGGACATATACTTCACCTATTACCCATGATAGAAAGGTCTCTTCGCACGAACAAATAATCAATTTTGATACCATTACCGAGACACAGTTGGCTACTACAACACCATAAAAATGCACAATACATGATCTACAGACAGTTGGCTAGAACAAATGATAGTACATGGGAATATCTCTCATTAAGACAGTGAAGATTGTGTAAGCGTACAACAAAGCAGTTGATTTCATACCACCAATATTCACTCCATCAATAAAGGACAAGAACCATCATCACACATGTATATCCATGCAAATATGAGATCCTTGAAGATTAATTTATGTGTGAAGAGTATATCTATATTATCAGTTGCCTTCAAAATCATGAAACCAACCTCTATATATCAAAGAAAAAGGAACAAAGTGAAAACATTCTACAAATAATTGAGTTTCTAAAAATAGACTGTGTTGATGATGAACATTGCAGGCAATGACCCACCTGATCTAGATCTACAGAAGGGAGAAGTTGGCCATCCATATTGGATACAGACATCGGGAGAATATACTCACCATCATGCAAAAGAAGGAATGTTCCTCCTTGGTACCATTCGCTCAATCCCAAGGACAAAGGGACATTCGAGAGTCATCCCTAAGATAGGTTATGGAAGTCACATTCAAGTTACGATTACTTGAATGGAATGCATGAATCATAACCAACTATTGTCCCATTAACAAAGGTTAATCATTGGAGGTGGAAAGAAAATGTGAAAAGATCGTTTCAAGTAACACTTTTCTATTGGAAGAAAGGTCGACTATGAACACGAACAAAAACCATGGATGTTTCCAAACTCTAGCATTTGACTAAGAAAAAGTTTGACAGCTGTATCTAAAGACTGAAACTTCAAAAAATGCAGTACTAAAGGAGCACTCTACCTGCAAATAGAAACATCTATGATTCATCAAGCAAAGAAACTTCTCTATAACTTGACTCCATTTCTCATTTTGTAATAACCTCAGAAGAGGACATAGCATAATTTTTTTGTAATTTTGTCACAGTCCCCTCTTTCTCGGGACAAGTAAGGAATTGAGGAGGGGGAATATGTTGTAGGAGCTTGTCGGCTCTGTCGACTAGACCCACCATTTGAGTCAATTATAGTAGTCGGTTGGGAATTTGGTCTAATAGGCAGTTAGAGTCGATCGATGTGACAATTAAGGAATGTAACCGACTAGTAATTGTACATCACATAGATATATATACATCATCATGTAATGGAAATACAAAGGTTTTTTTGGCTACATCTAATAAAATGCTTTGATGGTTCTCCCACTATTGTGTATGTCTATCTGTTTCCTTTTGTGCTTCTATATATGATGCTATAACTTGTATTGCTCTATGTAAGTGTAGTATTCGAGATATAAAATAATATGCAGAACATAAATATTTTAGCTAGAAATGGCAGAGAAACAATGATATAACTAGAACAATACTAGAATAATACCATAATAACATGAGAAATAGTACTTTGATTACTGATAGCAATGTTCACTTGCCTCTTTGAGGGGGAAACCTCCAGTAAATCAAATACCTATTACAATAATATCCAAGACAAGATTTCTCATACCCTCTACTCCTATTTATACTAAATATATCTATCAAAAGAACAATCTAGAGGAAGATCCTTCTAGAAGTGAAAGCTTCTATTAGGTCTTCTTACATTTGATTTATTCTTACTTATTGCTAGGCCTTATTAATATTGGTATTTATTACATGGAATTCTATTATTCTACCTACGTGAGGGGTTAGGGAGGTTAGGTCCCTAACATGCCCTCCCCCTTGAAGAAAATCCTTGTCCTCAAGGCTTCAGATGAGGGAATTGTTGTAGAATGGTGGTCGGCTCCCAGGAGGCATATTCTAGAGGTGTATATTTCCATTGTACTAACACTTCCTAGATGGTGCGTTGATGGAGACGACACTCTCGCTGGGCCAAGACTTCTTTCGGTTGCAACCATATGGAACCTTCTTCATCCAACTCAGGGAGACTAGTTTGAGTTTGGCACTTAGTTCCATTCACCTTCTTTAAGAAGGAAACATGAAAAACAGGATGGAGTTTCGACTAACTAGGTAGGTCTAACTGATAGGCCATTGATCCCACACGCTTTATCACTGTATAAGGACCATAAAAAATGGGTGCAAGTTTATAATAGTGTTGAGATTTGAGTGAAGTCTTCTTATAATTTTATAGTAGAAGAAATACGTGGTCCCCTTCAACAAAATGGCGTTCAGAACGAACTTTATCCACTTGTTGCTTCATGCGATTATGAGCCATGACAAAATTTTCTTTGAGGGCACAAAGAATAGCCTCACGGACTGTAATATTTTTTTCAACCTCCTGAACTGTCGAGACCTCTAGAATATAGGAGAGAATTTATGGGGGATTTTGGACATAGCTTGCTTCAAAAGGAGTCATGCGACTAGTTGTATGGTAAGATGTGTTGTACAACCATTCAGCTAGGGGTAACCATTGAGGCCACCGATTTTGTTGCTTAGATGTGAAACACCTCAAATATGTTTCCAAACACTTGTTGAGAACTTCAATCTGGCCATCCATATGGGGGTGATAGGCAGTGCTGAGATGCAATTGGGTGCCCTGTAGATTTAACAATGCTTGCCAAATATTGCTGGTGAAAGTGGGGTTTCTGTCAGAGACAATAGAATTAGGCATGTCATGAAGCTTGAATATATTATCCATGAATATTTGAGCCACTGTGGCGGCTGTGAATGGGTGTTGAAGAACACAAAAATGAGCATATTTGGAGAGACATCTATGACCACCATGATGATTGAATTATTGCCTGATTTAGGTAAGCCTACAATGAAATCCATAGAAATATCTCACCAAATAGCAGGAGGAATAAAAATTGATTGGAATCTGCCTGGAGCTTTGGCATTTTCTCCCTTGTTGCATTGACAGACCTCACATTCAGCCATAAAGGTATGGACATCCTATTTCATACCCTCCCAAAAAAAATAACGTTTGACCTGTTCATAGGTTTTGGTAAACCCTGAATGCCCGACTGTGGGTGATGCATGGAGTTCAGAAATCACTGTGGATTTAAGTTGGGATTGCTTGCATAAATACAAATGGTCTTTGTAGAGAAGCTCTTCATTGTGCCAAGAGTACCCTAGAGAAACTGAAGAATTGTGTTTCAATTGGTGGAGCAGGCTAGAAATTTTGGGGTCTTGCAGCCATTCCTAATGAACAGCTTGGAGACAATCTGGTACAATGAAGGGGAGGGAGAAAAGGGACCCATATTCTTCATATTTTCGAGAAAGAGAATCAACCACTATATTTTCCTTTCCCTTATTGTAAATGATCTCATAAGCATATACAAATATCTTGGTCACCTATTTTTGTTGCATCAAGGATGAAATTCATTGTTCCAGGAAATACTTGAGACTCTTATTATCAATGTTGATTTGGAATCATTGACATAATAAATAAGGACATCGGAGATCTACATCATACAGAATAGATAACATTTCATTTTCATAAATGGATTGGCCCAAATGTCGCTCTGAAAGTTGTTTTCTAGTGAAGGCCAAAGGCCTGCCACCTTGCATGAGGATGGCTCCAATTCCTTTCTCGGAAGCATCACATTCCAATACGAATGTCTTTGTGAAGTCTGGGAGGGCTAGGATAGGGGTTGATCACATAGCATCTTTTAAGGTTTGGAAGGCATGATCGCAACTGAAGTCCAAGTGAAAGCATTCTTTTTAAGGAGAAAAGTGAGAGGAGTTGCAATATTTCCATAATTCTGAACAAACTTCCTATAATATCTCTTTAAACCCAGAAAAACACACAATATCTTAAGAGTTTTAGGGAGAGGCCAATCATGCATAGATTTAATTTTATTAGGATCCACTTAGACACCATCCTTGTCGACAATATGACCTAGGTATTCCACTTCTGAGGCACCAAAAGCACATTTATATTGTTTGAGGAAAAGTTGGTGCTTAGAGAGTAGATGGAGAACTTGATTCACATGGGAGATAGGGGATGACCAAGTTTTACTATAGATGAGAATATCATCAAAGAAAATTAAGACAAAGTGACAAAGAAAATGATGGAATACTTGATTCATAAGACTTTGGAAGGTGGAAGGAGCATTACACAATCCAAAGGGCATTACCAAGAATTCATAATGACCCTGATGAGTGTAAAATGCAGTCTTGGGAATGTATTCTTCTTTCATACAGATATGGTGGTAGCCATAATGTATATCCAATTTGGTGAAGTACTGAGCACCACTCAATTCATCCAAGAGGTCATCAATGACAAGATTGGGGAAATATTTGATTGTGAGTTTGTTGAGGGCATGGAAATCAGGACACATGCTCCAAGTACCTTCTTTATTGAGTACCATGACCACAGGGGAATAATAGGGGCTAGTACTGGGACAGATAACACCGACTTCTAGTAATTCATGAACAATTTTCTCAATTTCATTCTTTTGGGCAAAGGGATGACAATAAGGGAAAACATTGGGTGGAAGACTACTCGGGATGAGAGGGATGGAATGATCATGGACTCCATGGGAAGGGGGCAATTCTTTGGGGGTGGTAAAAACCACTTGGTGGAAGGAGAGGATAGATTGGAGTGATGAATAAATTTATAGGTGCTACCATTGTCCACAAAGATGGTGACTTTCCTATTTTTTATGTAACTAATTAATTTGAGAGTCTAGGGAGCAGAGAATCTAGTGAGGGCATTAAGTGAAATCATCGGGTCAACGTATGGTGGATCAGAGGTTGGGGTGAGGTCAGATGGCGATGGTAGTTCCTCCATAGGCGGAACAACAACATATTATTCAGAGAGATCCTTAGTCACATCCATAAAAAGATTTTTTTCCTTACACTTGTGCCCAGGAAAATATTTGTCATCACAATTATAACAAAGACCCTTGAGTTGGCGTTCAACCATTTCATCCCTGGTTCATTTCTGGATCTTGAGGGGAGTTGCAAAAGGGGAAAAATTGGTGGGTTTAGGGTAAGGAGGAAAGGAGGGTTGTAGGTCTGGGAGGATACAATATGTTGTGCTTCCTTGGCTCGTTGAGTATCTTCCAACAAAGTCTGGGGGCGTGCCATGAGAACATGGTCACAAATTTCATCTTTGAGGCCACTGATAAAGCATTCCCTAAAGAAAGCATCTTACATGCCCTCCGTTTTAAAATCCAAGTGCTCAAATGCAACAATAAAGTCTTCCACTATCCTAAACTGCTTTAACTTGGTCAAACGGCCTAAATGGTGGGTGTCAGAGTCAAAGTAGTCATAAAGTTCAGCCATAAAATATGTCCAAGAAACATACCCTTGGCATTCCTTTTTTCTCCATTTCCACCATTTCCATCATTTTGGATCCAGATGTAGCACACCATAACGAAGCTTGGCTAAATCATTGGTAATGCCATGAAAAGAGAAATAATGTTCCATTTGGGTGACCCATCATGTAGGATATGATCCATCAAATTTGTTTAACTCAATTATGGGAGGGTAGAGGTTGTAGGAAAAGTAGGTAGTATGAGGACCTTGGTAATGGGAAGAGTCATGGTCATCCTGATAAGATGGTTGTTCAAAGGAGGAATGGTTCTAGGAACGGCCCAGGAAGTGTTCTTTGAGGTATTTGATGTGGGAACATTGTTCTTTGAGGATCTCAATAGCCGAATTGATTGAGCTAAGGTTGGCACTGATAGTATTGATGGCTTCCTAGTTCCAGTGGGTGTCAGCAATCAAGGCATTGAGTTCTTGGGCTCGTGTGGTAGTCCTTTGGACAAATGAGTGGGAAAATAGTATAAGGGAAACAAAAGGGGTCTGGAGGGGTGTGTGGGACCATGGGAAGAAGGGTTTCAAATTATAGGTACCATTGTGATCAACGCAAAAATGGGGATCCAAAGGGATAGGATCCAAATAAGGGTGTCGGAAAAGGGTTGGGTCCACAAACAAAATTGTGTTAAAAATCATAGGTATCACTAGAATTGGGGCGAAGAGAGGAACCCAGTGGGATAGGTCCCAAATAAGTGTGTTGGCAGGACCACTATACTTTTTTTTTGCTCCTACGAAGTTATACTTTTTCATGAATAATACTGCAGTGACGAAATGCCCAAATGCTTAACAGGAAGAAATGTGTAGTAACTTCGCAACCATAATGCATAAGTAAAAATTGTTTGACAATAGAGATTGCCTATTATGTTATTTTTTGTCTCCATCCCCAAGGGTAGGATATTCAAGGTTTCTACAGACAATGGTTTTCCCTGTGCTATAGCTCTATGATATACGTGCAGGCTCCAATAATAGTACTTGACCCAATATCTCAGGACACCAACTAAGGAGGCTAGACTGTGCCTTTAGCCGTACTACCCAAATACCCAGGTACTAGAGAGTATCTTCTTGAGTGATGTTCTTGGTGGTACTATAACAGTCAGTTGGTTGATTGGTTTATCTATGGAGGGCTTCAGGAGATCTAGGTTGATCTGTATATAGGTGTTGTATGATGCACTACCACTCGAAGGGCTACCAATGGGGGTTACAAGGGTGGCCAAAAGATGTGTTCTTAAGTACCACTTGTATTTCTTACGTGTTATGTAGCTAGAGAGGTGGTAGTAGTGGGGGCCCAGAGGGACCATAGTGATAATAGTGGAGGCCATTCAATGTAAGGCGTGTTGAGGAAAATATATGAAATGATCTTACTCAAGCATTTTCAGATTCTTCTTGGCTAAAGAAAAATAGACGAGAATATCACCCTATGTTTATAGCCATCAAAAATAAAATCCTAACTGACAAGCATTGATTACAAGTGCTTAGGCTAGTCTTTTCACAATTAAAAGCTTGCTGGAAAATTTATTTTAATATAATTTTCTAAATATAACAGTTGTTGAAATAAATGTAGAGACAGAAGTAAAGACACTAATATGATAATCAAGACAGATGAGACATAAAGCAATCCTTTATTTCATTCCAATTCACCAAAGAGTCATTCCTTTTACAAAATTTCATGCAGAAATTGTTGGGTATGTGTTATATTCTTTGCATGTGTGTGTGTGTGGGTGCGTCAGATACGACAAGTGCAGTTTTTGCTATTTTTAGTGGATTTTGTTATTTTTAGCGGATTTGTAAATTAATCCCGGATTAAGGGATTAGGGTTTCGGTATCTACGGAA
>JASDQU010279022.1:0-14829 GCA_032191745.1 Picea mariana
ACTTTTGCGCCATATATCTCTCTGCAATATCCTTCTTTCTCTGTTGATATGGAAGCGTTCTTCACGGATGCGTTGTCTAAATCATGGACCTCTTCAGTATTATTTGTCTTTCTAGGTCTGGGTGTATCCTTCGTTGTTTCTGGGCTATCAACATCGGACATCTCCATAGGGTCCACTGGAACAAGGAGGTTTGCTAACCATTCCTTGGTAATTTATTCCAAGTCATCCTCCATCAGCTTGTAGTATGATTCCATCTGTTGTTTATGTCCATCTGCGTGCACTGTCATGTAAATAAAATAGAGGTCTGCGCTGAATTTCATTAAGGATCGAAACCTGTGGAGGGTATTCGGGGTCATACGAGGTGCGGACTGGATGGCTACCTTCAACTGGTTGTAATACATATGGAACATGGCATTTGTCTACCACTATTTATTCATGTCGTTCGAGTACCATAGTGTACTGAACTTCGCGTCCAGAGGTTCAAATGGCTCGATGTCTGGGAAGGTCGCACCTTCTGGCATCTCCCATGCAATGAAAGTGATCTGGATCGATAGCCAACTAAAGTGGAATTTATATCCCTTATCTTGGGCTTTGCTACAGTCCAGTTCCAAATGGTTTACTAGGTACTACACCCAATTCATCTGAACTCCTTCTGCACACTTCCCTATGAGGTCGAATACGAAACCAGTGACTTGGGTGGGTTGATTCTTTCGTACCAACTTTCTTGTGATCAATTGGTAGGCGAGGTGCACTGTGTCGCTCTGGATATAATCTACCTTATAGCCTTGCATGCCCTTCTTGACATCTCCATAGATGTCTTTAATCTTCTGCGCAAGAGCGTGATCCATGGATTTTTTAGAGTAAAAATCCTGTGGGTCAGGGCCTTGCATGCTCAACCCTTTGATCTGATTGATCAACGTCAGATCCACTATGATATGATGATTTAACCATAAGTATCTACCATGGTAATAAGACAACATTATATTGATGTATGCATTCACTTCTTGGTGCCTTTCGAAGTGAGGGATCTTCATGACGTTGAGCAGTGTGGACTGCGTGAGGTTATGGGTCCATGATTGAGGAATAATATTTGAATTCTTTCCTTTTGTTTAGGTCACATACGTATGTGGGGTGAGCATGCTATATACCTTCATGTCGCCGAGGTTGAAGTCACTAAACTTCAACACTGCAATTTTATCTTGGTCGGCACGAACTACGTGTATCCCTTTCAGGAGGTACACAGTGACCAAGGCATATTCAAAATATATGGGCACACTGTCTCAATTGATTGCACTGCCCAAAGGTGGTAGATAGGTGGGTAGTATACTCGAGATTAACTTAGCATTCGTGAGATCATCCCTATGCTTAGTTCACTTTTCATCTACTGGCTGGGATGGACCGGCTTGAGCAGTGGATGGAGAGGTCGGTAGTCTTCTCATTGAATATGCTTGTACACTTGTAGACACTCCTCTCTCCGACATGACTCTTTCATTCATCAAGTCGAGGAGAAATTTCGTCACTGATTCTTCAACTGCAATGAGCTCGTTGGACATACGTGCTCGGGATTAAAATTATTGGGGTCACGATGAACTTAGATATGGCACTAGAACAAACAACAATAGCGCAATGATCACTGTATACAATTGACTTAGTCTGCGGGCTCAAACTCTTAGTTATAAAAAGTGTTCTCCATGCATGGTGCGATGGGATAAGTAGGAAACTCGGCAACAGTTCACTTGTAATGGGTATGAAGCCTCATTAACTCTTGTTTTGTCTATTATGGTGCAGTCCAATGGTCTGGTGTCAAGTTGTAAATTCTTTTCGACCCGTTCAGAGTGGGATTCGAATGGATATATTGACCCCAACGGCTATATTGCTTCACCCTGTTGAAGTACCATGTGTCGTTGTTCTAATATCCCGATGAAGTTCCAATTCTACAATTTTTTTGTCTCTGAAGTTCCCTCTGGAACCTTCTGCAACTTACCTCTCTTCTTACTTTGCTTTCTAGTCTTCTTTCTAGTGAGCTTCATCTCGGTAGTTTGTTTTCCATTCTGATTCTTATCTTATGTGGTCTTAGTTACTTCGCGTTGTTGAGATTCTCTCCTAGGACTCAGGGGTAACACCTCTTCTTTATCCGAGATAGGTACTTCAGTCTCCTTTGAGTCTTCTAATTTTCTTGTAGCTTCGACATCTGGGTTTCTAGCATTAAATATCTTCGATCTGCTCTCTTGTTCTTCAATCAAGTGTGTGATCCTTTTGAGCATGAAATCTTTTAACTCCTGTTTCTTATGCTCCAAGAATTCTTTTTCTTTCTTTCATTTGGATTGATCTCTGTCAACCCAAGGTTTTCCTATTAACATGGTAAATGGGGTGTGATCCTCAATAAATTGAATAATCTCAAAATCTTCCTCTGTCGAAGTTCCATTGACGGTCATAGGTATCTGAGCGAGCCTTCCACATAGGTTTACCAGCTTTCCTCTGAATAACCCTAGTCCTCCTAATGAAGGAATCATAGCAGGCCTTCCTATAGCTTCCCAAGTTCTCTCTGTCATGATATTCACCTGTGTTTCTTCATCTAAAACAAAGTCAATGTTGAAGTCTCCTATTCTTGCTTCAAGGCATTCCTTGTCTTTAAAGATCTCTGATAATCTAATATGTCAGTGGTCATTCAAGGTTTCTCTCATCTGTAGCAATATTTTCTCTGATTCCTCCTGGGGTTCTTCTATAGCCTCAGTTTCTGGATCTGCCTTAGGGTTTTGTTGTCTTATATTCATACTTTCAAGCTTAGCAATCATTATAGGGCAATCCAATACTTCATGGTCTAGATATTTACAATAGAGGAAACTAGGTCTTCCACCAAGGCATTCCTTAGCCAGATGTCTCGATCTTCTGCAACTGTAACAGAGTGTTAATCCTCTCTTTCTTTTAAATGATCCCTAGCCTCTTCTGTGCTACACACTAGGATCATAGGAGCTAACCTACAATAAATTATTTCTGGGATCCTGCATCCATTCATTAATCCAAACATTCTTTCTATGCATAGGTATAACATATCTTTCACTATTCTGATCAGATCTACTCATATCAAATCTTCTTTCAGCTATTAATGTCGTAGTTTTCAAACTGGGACAGACTCTATTAAACATACCTAGATCCATACTCTAGAAACAAAAAATTCCACTTATCTTACTTCTATAGATAACAAAGCTTCCATATCTAAAACTTTTAACTATTCTTACCTTTATTAGAGCACAGAGCTTGCATATCTTACCTCTTTTAATCAGAAATTCTCACTTTTACCTTTCTTAGAGCAAAAAGCTTTCATATCTTTCTTCTTTCCTTCATATCCGACCTCTTTTCTTCAAATCAGGCTTCTTTTTTTTAGCACAGAGATTTATAAGTCAAGTAGAACACTCTGCACTAGGGCACAGATCTACGCACAGAGATTTAACAATATTAGGTCGAATCTTTTCACAAAGCTTCTTCTTCCTTAGTTCCCAACAATCACAATTTCAGGTCCCAGCAACAAAACCATTTGTTGGCACAGGGTTAGACCCAGGGTTCAACGCTACAACAGTGCACCAACAAATCCCTAACTATCGGCCCTTTCGGCAACACCTGTGAAGTAGATGAAGTCTCACCCAAGGTAGAGGCAAGGGTGGTTTCAATACTTAGGTGTCTACAACCTTAGTTGGGACATAGATCTGTGATTGTACTACTTAATAAATCACTTAGCACCATCAGTTCCTCAATATATAACCATTAATCACTTCGTTGATAAAGCAGGGCTTCGCAGCATTCACACTGTTATAATGTACTTAAGCACTTAGAATTGATAGATAGGTCATATCTAGAAGATCAAGAAATAAGCACATTCATATGGATCAAATCTAATATTCTCACATACCATTAGCACTAAGCATAAGTAGATCTATCTAATCGTCTTAAAGAACTTAGAAAAAGAAGACATAAACCTATTAAGACAAGCACAAAGCAAGGCAACACATCATTTATGTGGTTCACCCCCACCCTGGGGATACATCCACCAACTCTTCTTCTTTATTGTCTTCATTCAATCAGTTACAAGCACAAATCCATCAAAACCCTTACTTCGCACAGGACATAAGATCTATGCAGGTCGCTAGATCCTTCTTCCTTGCATTACAACACTAATCCCTCCACAATCTACTACAAGGACCTACACTTAGCTCTGTAGGTCTCTTACATTCATGCACAAATCACTAATAGAACCTACTCGCACTTATCATACATTCACATCACATAGATGCACTATTCCACTCCTTCTTACATTGCCTATCCTTCTATTTATACATACAAAATAGGCCTAAACATGGGTAAACCCATGGGCCGACATCCCATTCCTGTTACATATTCCCAAAAACCCAAAAAGGATCCAAAAGTGGACCAAGATCTTGTGATCTTTGATTCGTCTTACGCTCCTCCTTTGACAGGCTGTCAAAGTCCCAAAATAGGTCACTATGACCAAGAATCTCCCAAAACTTGATCAAGGGACAATAGTTCATGTGCATGTATATGCCAACTGTCGTGACTAGTGGTAGCTCCGCTAGGATTTTATATCCTAGGGAATATTTTGATTCCTGAGAAGATCTCGAAGGTTCGGTAAGGATGGTCTATCAGAGTACCACATGGTAACTTGTTAGTATTTTATATCCTAGGGAATATTATGATTCTTAGGTGGATCCTGAAGTTCTGGTAAGGACAGTGTAACACACCCAACCCCTTAAGTACCCTTTCTAGGGATGGGACATCAAATTTTATCTTTTCCTTGGTTCAGTTCTGGTCCCTAACAAAGAAAAACCCTCTTAATTTTCTCCCCTAAAGTTTTCATCTCCCACTATGCACTTAAACTAGATAGTGGGGTCCTCATCGTGACCTCAAGCTGAAAATCAAGAGATAAGAGTCTTCTTAGCGAAGGTTTTGGCACTTCAGAACTCTCAAACTTCGGAAGTTTCAAAGTTTTTGTCGAAATTCTAGATCGTCGAACAACGGAGGAAAGCAATGGTCCATGTCCTCCACCAAGATCCTATGGTTAAAAATGGGGCTTCGAAATTCATCACGTAACACTCCTTTTTCCCATTCCCCGAAGTCCCTAAACCTCGCCACGTGGCCTTAGCCATTCAACAATCGGCATTCGATGTTTAGCGTTGAACATCCTATGTTTCATTGTTTTGTCAATCGGTGGTTGATGGTCCTTTTTGTATCTTCCTCTACCATACTATGCCTAAATATTTTGAAGTTACCTAGAGTCTCAGAGTTCCAGACACATCACCAACCACACTGGCCAGGCGTGCATGAAACAGAAGCTGAAATGCGGAGAGGGTCAAGGGGCGACATATGTCCTCATTAGGGGGTGACATGTGGCACCTTAGTTGCATGGACACATCACTCAAGATGATGTCAGTGAACCACGCATCATACTATTGAGATTTATCCATGTGGATCCATAGATCCACGGTCCTTGTTAATTTGCGGCTTTGGGATTCAGATATTACCGACTCCTCTCGATGCAAATCCCCCAAAGATCCAAATCTCTAGACTCTCAGATCTGGCACCACACGTCCTCTTCCTACCAACGGTCAAGATTTACTTCGTCGTTCGTGACTTCGGGAGTTTTCACACCTTGAAAACTCTTGGATAAATTCCTCTAAAGTACCAAGTCTCTAGAATACAAGATATCTTTCCACGTATCCTCTCATCTGACAACTCTAATTCGACGGATAACCTTAGACAAGGGGAAAGTAGGGGTCACATGTCACTCCACGATGCTTTCCCAGTCAGTTGGGTAATCGAAGATGGGATTCTCAAATTGACGGTTGAGAGGGATCCTGAAGGATCTGATGATTGATGGTCCACGTCACTTTGGTAGTTTGACATTCGGGGGTTCGAGATGTACCTTCCAACTTTCCCTCCAGACCATGTTGTATCTATCACCACATGTACCTAGCATCCATGGTCAATATTTACTACGGCTTGCAGAGCTCCGGGGAAACTTGTTCATCCCTATATCGTTGAATACCTGGACTTTCAAATAATCATTGATCGGTCGATGCATGTCCCTCCAATATCAACGTTCCAAATTAACTCTGCGACTCTGGAATTTAGGATTTTTGGCACTAGACCACTCCTATTCTCCCGAAGTAGAACTTTGTCGAAGAGCTTAATGCTTCCCTTCCTAAGTATGATCTAACGGATGAGAGAGATCCATATTGAATCCCCAAATCGATGACCCTCGTCAATTTGTGACTTCGGCCTTCGGTTATTTTAGAGGATTTTGGAGTCACAAGTCCTAAAGTCTCAAAGCCGAAATACCTAGATCCTTTCGGCCTAGCACAAGGTTCCTAGGCCCTATTCAAACGAGTTCCTTGGGAAATCTTGTGGGATAAGCACTAATACTTTTAGCAAAAAATGGGTTAAGCACCTGGGCATGAACCCTCTGTCATATGGGCGGATATTCTAAAGGGAAAAATCCCTTCTCCCTCAGAGATTAACTTGGCATTCCCACTAAGGTGAATTCAAAGGATATATAGGACTTAGACCTTTCATTCGATCCTACCTCGACTCTTCTGCAGATTCACATCCCATGACTCTTTAGCAGCTAAACAGAGATAATTCCAAGGCCATAAAAATATAACAATTTACAAAAGCCAAAGAGAATTTCTAATAATTGTTCAAATACTGAAGGACTTAACCATAAACACAGACATTAATCATCACATCCAATATATATATATATATATATATATATATACATAGAGTATGATAATACTTATCAGAAATGGAGAATGTGAAGGGACTGCTGAAAGGGGTGCTCATTTCCTCCCAACCATAGGCACAACCACTCCTATCATATTTACCACTAGCCACCCCCAATATAAACCATGATTCTCTGAGAGATATTATTTCTCTGTTCTCCATGACAGTTGGGGACAAAGGTTACTCTCCTCCTCCCACAAGAAGTTGGCAGTTGGTTTTCTTTACTCCAAGAAAGGAGGTTTGCACAAGTGCTTCCTCAGTCGCTCGTACACCTTGTTTATCATCTTGTAGCCAAACCCTTCATGTGGCTTCCTTCATTAAAAAATGATCTTACATCTCATATTTTTCCTCTAAACTTCCGAGTCGAAGTATGCTCTTCTCTCTTCTCAGGAGAATGTCTTCTCTACTCTTCTCTCCTATAGATTTGTCTCTGTCCCCGAATTACCTTCATTCTTGCCTCCCGCGGCAAGGTTTCATGGGTCTGAATACCAATTTGTGGTCAGACCTAGAAGCCTTATAGATGCGCACCCTAACCCATCTCCTCATTAACTCTTGAGGATTGCCTTCCAACTACCATCCTGACTGGTAATTCATTTCTGGTTCAGAGGACTATTGAGCAATTACACCCAGTAGGTATTGGTTTGGTGAGGGTCATCTCAACCATTATTGGTTTTCCCTTCACCATCTCTCTCATAGCATGCATGGTCTCTCTTGGAAAACTTTCCCCCTTTCAGCATTCATACAACACATATCAAATTTATATTAATAACATAAAATTTATTCATTGACCCTTTTATAAAAAGGTTCATCAAATCAAGCATTCATGCACATTTAGTCTTCCATAGTCTCTTGCCCATTTATAGTTATATTTACAAATTGGGGAAAACAAGGGTATTACAATCCCCTCCCCCTTAAAGGAACACTGTCCTCGATGTTCTATCTACTGATGTGCTCTATATGTACATAAGTAAACAAAAATGGATATGCATGTCTCATGGCATCCTCCATTTCCCATGTGGCCTCATCTAGGCGAAAGTGTTTCCACTGCACCTTGACTTGTGCGATGGTTTTGTTCCTGAGTGGGGTTTCCTTCCTATCTATTATGCATTGTAGTTCTGGTAGGAATTCTCCCTCAGGTTCCACCTAAATCATAGACTAGTCAATAATATGATTAGGATCATGTACATACTTCTTTAATAAAGTAGCATGGAAAACATTATGTTCTTTCACTATGGGAGGGAGTGCTAGCCGATATGATACTGGTCCTACTCTATCCAAAACTTCAAAGGGTCCACAATACCGAGGTGTTAGCTTGGAACAAGCTCCCATCCTCAAGGATCTTTTGCTAGGTCTAACTCAGAGATACACATGATCCCCTGCCTTGAACTCTCTAGGAGTCATTTTCATGTATGCATAGCTCTTTTGTCTATCCTGGGCTATCTTCAGATTTTGTATGATCTGAATTACTTGTTGTTCAATTTCCTTTAGCATATATGGCCCGATTGTAATTTTGTCTACCAATTTGTTATAGCTTATTGGAATGTTGCGTTGTCTTCCATAGAGGGCCTCAAAAGGGCTCATTTTTAATGAATCTTGATAGCCATTGTTGTAAGCAAATTCTACTAGTGGTAGGTAGTTCTTTCATTTCTTGGATTGATTCATTACATGTATCCTCAACATGTCCTCTAATACTTGGTTTACCCTCTATGTCTTCCCATCAGTTTGAGGGTGATAGGTTGTACTAAAGAGAAATTTCATTTCAAAACCAACAAACAGGGATTTCCAAAGTTTGAATTAAACTTTGTATCTCTGTCGGTTATAATTACCTTAGGCATGCCATGTAGTCTGAATATCTCTTTCATGAAGATGTTGGAAATATATATTTCCTTGCAAGTTGACTTGACAAGTATGAAGTGAGCATATTTTCTTAGTTTGTCCACAACTACCATGATGGAATCGTTCTATTTGGTTGATCCTGGTAATCCTATGATGAAATCCATGGAGATGGTTTCCCATTTCCATTTGGGAATTGGTAGGGGTTGCAAAAAACCTGTTGGGTGTCAGTTCTCTGCCTTGACTTGTTGACACTCTAGACACTTAGCTAAGTCATTGACTATGTCCTTTTTCAATATGGGCCAATAGAATAGTTTCCTAGTGGTTGTGATCATTTTCTGATAACTGTGATGACCAGTATATGGTCTTTTGTGTAGTTCATCCATTATGACTCTCTTTAAGTCGTCACAACTTGAGATATACAATCTACCCTTCTAAGTTAGAATTCCATCATTAAGCATATGATAGCCTTCATACTTCGGCCTTGTGGGCTCTTGCTTTAAGTATGATGTCACGGTCTTGAAAAATGCATATGTTTCTTGTGTCATTTTGACCCTCTCTTTGATGTCTGATTCATTGGATCTTACAACTGCCAAGTGAACTACTTCCATGATTCTACTAAGGGATTCAACCACCCTATTCTCCTTTCCTTTGATATGTTTGATTTCAAAATCAAACTCACTAAGGAGATCCATCCACCTAGCTTGTCTAACATTTAGTTTTGGTTGGTCAAACAAATATCTCAACCCACTATGGTCTATCATAAGAACAAACCTTCTACCTAAGACATAATTCCTCCACATTTTTAAAGCATGCACTATGGTATCCAATTCCATATCATGGGTTATGTAATAGAATTCATTCTCATTCAATTTACTAGATTTGTAGCAGATCACATGTCCTTCTGGCATAAGGACTCCTCTGAGCCCTTCCTTGTAGGCATATGTACACATAAGGAAGTCCTTGTTTGGGTCTGCAATCTTTAGCACATAAGCATTGGTTAGAAGGTATTTTAGCTCTTGAAATATTTCTTCACATTCTAATGTCCAAATGAATTTAACCCCCTTTTTCTAAAGGGAGGTGATTGGGCAACCAGGCCCATAAAGGATCTGATATTAGATACATTCTTTGGGGTCAGGCCAATCCATGATGGATTTAATATTGTTAGGATCAACTGCCACTCCTTCCTTGGAAATAACATGGCTTAAGTAATGAACTTGTTTTTGGAAAAAGTCACACTTGCTAAGCTTAGTATAGAGTTGATGTTATCTTAGCACTTGGAGTACTAGCTTAATATGTTCTTCATGCCCTTCCATATTCTTGGAATAGATTAGGATATCATCAATGAAAACAAAAACAAACATATCCAAGAACTTTATGAATACGCTATTCATTAAGCACATGAAAGTGGTTGGTGCATTGGTAAGCCCAAATGGCACCACAAAAAATTCATAGTGACCATATCTTGTCCTAAAGGTTGTACTGTGGATGTCCTCTTCTTTAATTCGGACCTAATGATACCCAGACCTTAATTCAATCTTGGAGAATATTGTAGCACCCCTTAGTTGGTCAAACAAGTCATCGATCCTTGGCAAGGGATACTTATTCTTGATGGTCATCTTATTGAGTTGTCCATAATCTATGCACAGTCTGAGAGTGCCATCTTTCTTTTTCACAAACAAGGTTGGAGATCCCCATGGAGACACACTAGGCCGAATGTATCCTTTGTCCCACATCTCCTTTAGTTGTAGTTTGAGATCAACTAGCTTTGGTGTACTCATTCTATAGGGTGTTATAGACATTGGCACTGTTCCTAGTACAAGCTCTATTGAAAATTCAATCTCGCTTCTTATAGGTAGACCCGGTACATCTCCTAGGAATACATATTTATATTCTCTTAATATGGTATGGTTCTCTAGGCTGGGTTTTTCATTCTCAACAGATTTTAGTACTTGTATTGCATACAAGGGACATCCCTTTCTGCATTAATTCTTCACTTGGAGGGATGATATTTGTCTCACGAAGACAGATTTTAGAATCCCTTGTAGGGTCACCATTCTTCCTTCTTCATTTTCACACTCCAATGTTTTACTTTAACAGTCCAATTTGGTTTTGTGGGCAGCCAACCAGTCCATTCCAATCAGCAGGTCATAACATTCTAGAGGAAGTATGTTTAGGTTCGCTTGGGTGGGAAACCCACATATGACAAATTGGCATGTTGATAGGACCTCTATTACTTTTCTTTTGGTTCCAGTGGCTAGTTGTACCAACCATGATTTAACATTTTTAACTTGTTGTAATTTACATTTCTCAATAGTTTGAGGGGAAGCATAACTCAAATTAGAACTAGGGTCAATTAAAATGGAAACAGGATGGTTTGAAATCGTACCTTCCATCTCCACCATTGAAGCTTGGTGGTCATCTTGTCTATTATACAAGGCTGCATAAATTTGTGGTATTCTCTTAGCCACATCATTGAATGTGGTAGCCTCTTGGACGTTGTAGACCCTCTTATTGTTTTGTTTCCTATGTGGATAGTCCCTCAACAAATTTTCCTCTCCACAACCCCACATTTCAAGGGTTCTCTCTTTGGGTTATCAGTCTTACTTGGAACTACTCTAAATGGTTTATTTCCACTCTAGGATGGAAAATTTTGTTGATACACACCTCTGGTAGGAAGGCTCATCCTAGAGCTCTTCCCATGGTTCTTAAATCTTGAGGATTTAAACCCCTTCTTCTTGAGTCACGAATTGTTCTTCTTCTTCCAGTCTTCATGGGGTTCTGCCTTATTATTGAATTGCTCATAGCAATACCTTTCCTTTCGAATAGTATCTTCTAAAGTATTTGGCTCATCAAATTCACTTTTTTCCTGGTAGGACTAAGGTAATCCAATAATAAATCGTTGCATTTTTAATTTTTCATCCTTTATGTAGGGCACATACCTCATCAGATGGAGAAATTTGTTGATATATTCATCTATGGTGAGTTGTCCCAGCTTTATTTCATAGAACTCTTTGGTCTTCCTATCAAATTAATTTTCTAACATATACTTCTTCTTGTTTTTTCCATGACAATTCCTTCTCATGGACTCCTTTCACATTCCTAATGTCCTCCCACCAAATGGAATCTTTCCCATTTAGGTTGAAAATGGCTATCTGAGCCTTTAAGTTTTCAAAGTAGTCATGGACTCTGAAGTACTTCTTCAAGCCGAGTAGCCAAACTTCTACTTCTTCCCCCTTATTAATATCTCCATCGAAGGTTGGTGGTTTGGATTTCTTGAACTCCTTAGGGTCATGACTTTTGAAATGCTTCCTCTTCTTTCCTTTCTTCTGGGAATGTGTACTAGTTTTACTACTAGAATATCCCTTAGAGTTGTCAGTTTCTTCACCAAAGGATTCCTCCATTGAGTGTCTCTTGGCTCCATGTAGGGACTTCTTTGAGGTGCTCCTCCTGGTGTGGTCACTTTCATGACCATGCTTTCGTATCTCAAGTGGACTCTAAGTTTTGTTTGTATGATGTTTGTCCACCTGGATGGATTTCAGTCCATGTTATAGATTCCTTTGTATGTCTGACAAGATTTATAGTAGAACTGCATTAATTTCCATTTTCTTTTCCTGCCCTTTTATCAACCTTTCATTATCAGCCTTACAACTCTGTAACTCTGCCATGAGGCTTCTTACAGTTTCAGCTAAATCTGGAGGGGTTTCCACCACCCTCCTATCATCATATTCTTCCTCTCTATTGTGGGAGCTCTCCCCCAACTCATGATGTGTCACCATCCTTTACGTTGTAGTTATCTTGTTGTTTACTGACTTCTTGAGTGTTGATAAAAAAAAAATTGTTAGTTACTAATCTACCAATTAATGAACAACATCACTCCAAGGTGAAGTCATTTCTTCATTTGGAAACATTATAATCCTACAGTGCATACTTCCAAATTATCCATTAATAGTAGAGGGTTTCATTCCTTTCTTTCAGTAGAGGTTCAGAAAAGTTTCTTATAGAAGAGGGGTAAGGTAGGGTGTTACCCCATAAGTTCATTAATAATATTTTTTTATGTGACTCGTGCATGATCCCAAGCAGGCCAAGTCTTGTTTCTATGCTATGATACCAATTTGAAACACACCCAACCCCATAAGTACCCTTTCTAGGGATGGGGCATCAAATTTTCTCTTTTCCTTGGTTCATTTTCGATCCCTTACTAAGAAAAACCCTCTTAATTTTCTCTCTCAAAGTTTGCATCTCCCATTACGTGCTTAAACCAGCTAGTGGGGTCCTCATCGTGACCTCAGGCTGAAAATAAGGAGCTAAGAGTCTACTTAGTGAAGTTTTCGACACTTTAGAACTCTCGAACTTCAGGAGTTTCAAAGGTGTCTTTGAATTTCCAAATTGCCAAATAGCGAAGGAAATCAATGATCCACATCCTCCATCGAGATCCTATGGTTAAAAATTGGGCTTTGGAGTTCATCATGGAACACTCCTTTTTCTCAATCCCTGAAGTCTCAAAATATAGCCACATGGCCTTATCCATTCAACGATTGGCATTTAGCATTTAGTGTTGAACATCCTACGTTTCGGTGGTCAATGATCCTCGTTGTATCTTCCTCTTCGATACTATGCTCAAATCTCCCAAATTCCCAAAGCTACCCAGACTCCGGGAGTTTTTGACACATCACCATTCACGTTGGCTAGGCGTGCAAGAACTAGAAGCTGACACGTGACGAGGGTCAAGGGGTTACACATGTCCTCATTAGGGGGTGACATTTATCATGCTTTAATACGCATAAGGGTTTAGTGAATTGTCCAAATCTGGGTGACATGTGGCACCTTATTTGCGGGTCCAAATCACCCAGGATGACGTCAGTGAACCACATCAAACCCCATCATACAAAATATATTTATCCACGTGGATCCATATATCCATAGTCCTCGTTACTTTGTGGATCTAGGATTCGGATCTTACCGACTCCACTCGATGAAAATCCCCTGAAGAGCCAAATATTCAGAATCTTGGATCTGGCGCCACACGTCCTCTTCCTACCAACGGTCGATATTTACTTCACCGTTCGCGACTTCGGGAGTTTTCACACCTTGAAAACTCTTAACTAAATTCCCCCAGAGTACTAAGTCTCTGGACTACAAGATCACTTTCCATGTATCCTCTCATCTGATGGCTCTAATTCAAAGGACAACCTTAGGAAGAGGGAAAGTAGGGGTCGTGTGTCGCTCCATGATGTGTTCCAGGTCAGTTGGGTAATCAAAGGTGGGCTTCTCAGATCGACGACTGAGAGATATCCTGAAGGATCCAATGATCGACAGTCCACATCACTTAGACAGTTTGACGTTTGGGGGTTCAACATGTACCTTCCGTCTTTCCCTCCAAACCACACTGGATCTATCACCACATGTACCTAGTATCCACGGTCAAGATTTACTACAGCTTGCAGAGATCTAGGGAAACTCGCATGTCCCTATACCGTTGAATACTTGGACTTCCAGATAACCTTTGATCGGTGGACATGCATCCCTCCAATATCAACAGTCTAGATTAGCTACATGAATCTAGCACTCAGGAGTTTTGGTGCTAGACCACTCCTATTATCCAAAAGTAGAACTTTGACAAAGCGCTTAACACTTCCCTTCCTAAGTCCAATCTAATGGCTGAGAGAGATACATATTGAATCCTCAGATTGATGAACCTCATCAATTAATGACTTTGTCCTTCGGTTGTTTGAGAGGATTGTGGAGTCAGGAGTATCGAAGTCCCAAAGATGAAAGAGATAGTTCCTTTCATACTAGTGCAAGGTTCCTAGGCCCTGGTCACATGGGTTCTTTGGGAAATCTTGTGGGCTAAGAACTAATCTTTTTAGTAGCAAATAGGCTAAGCACCGGGGCATGAGCCCTCGGTCATATGGGTGGATAGTCTGAATGGAAAACTCCCTTCTCCCTCAGAGATGAACTTGATATTCTCGCTAAGGTTAATTCAAAGGATCGGTAGGACTTACATGTTTTAGTCGATCCTACCCCAAATCTCCTGCATATTCACATCCCATGACTCTCTAGCAGCTAAACTAAGATAATTCAAAGACCATAAAAATATAAAAGTTTATAGAAGATAAAGAGAATTTCTAATAACTTTTCAAATACTAAAGGACATAACCATAAACACAGAAATTCACCATCACATCCAATATATATATA
>JASDQU010279025.1:3366-14829 GCA_032191745.1 Picea mariana
CCTTCCACCCAATAATATATGAGAGATAATAAAACTTTACATTAAATCATCACCATCAACCAATCATCACATAGAACCTGATAATGCTTCCTGAGACTTCTTCAATTTCTGCAATTCTTCAATTCTTGGAGTACTATGATACTGTAGATAATATTACTCAATGTATTCTCTGAAACTCCACTAAGTTTCACTCCTTTAATCCACCCCAAAAATAAGTTATAGAAAGAATGGTAGACTTTATTCATTTATGGTCTATTCAAGAGACCGAACTTGTACAGAATGCCCCACGCTCAATATTTAACATCAGATTCTGAAACTCGCACACAAGAAAATAAATTCTATAATCTTTCCAATGAAATTTTTCCCACGTCATTTGGATTCTTGATGAATAAGTTATGACTATTTTACCCAGAACACCTGTTTATTGACTAACTTCAAGACTGGTCACAAACCCTATCTTCCACAGAGTGTATCTCCATAATTATAGCGAATCAAGAGCTGAAATTTTTGCCAGAGGTACCTTGATATGTCTTATCAATACCATAGCGATTTCACCATCTGAATCATTCTAGAAAAAAAGTTATAGCAAAAATGGTAAGATGACCTGAAAATAACATACCTTAGAACACATCACCAAAAGACTTCATCTTCCCTTGAAATCCGGCCTTCTTTACTTCTTATTTCCTCTGAAATTCAACTTGTATCAAATGAATGTATAATTATGTTTATTAATACCATTTATGTCACTTCCTTTTAACATTAGGGTCGACCTGACACTTTCTTATTTTGTAATTCTTTTCTTTAATTATCTTCAGGGCCTACATGTACTTCCTTCTTCAATTCACTTTGTCATCTTCAAAAATTCATTTCTCCTCAACCATGAGGATCCACGTGGCGTGCCACATACCACCGGAAACAACATGATGTATACTATCCATCCATGGGTGTTGTATCTGCATGTGCATTGTCCTTCATGTCCAAATAACTTCATCAATCTTGCGGTCCAAAACCCATGACTAGGGTTGACATCAATGACAACAACCAATATTCCAACAAACTTGACCCTTCATAACTTTTGATTGGGAGATCAAATGACTCAAAAAGCGTGGTAAAGATAAAAAAAAAAATAGGATAATTCTAGATAAATATTATATTTTCCCACATAATAAGGAGTAGTGTAAAAATTCTATTCCAGCTAAACCTCTAGAGGGCTCATCCACGACTCTTGAAGAAAACAAACACTTAGAGATTTGAGTATCCAAATTGGAGTGTAGACTTAGGGACATTGATAATATAATGTTGAAAAAGGTTGATTTTCAATGTTCCCAAGAAACTAACCAAAAGTAATTGGACACAATGAACTATACTATTGATTGGAATATGGAACATATGTTTAAACATTCTCAAGAAACTAACCAAAAGGAATGAACACCAATTTATTTAAACTTAGACTAATTTTAGTCTAAGCCCCTTTAAAGACAAGCAAAAACCATTGTTTCCAAAGTGCTAAAGTGCAAAATCTAGTTTCAAATGTGCCAATACCAACACTAATACATTTTAGGCCTCTAGGGGTGATTTTTTTCCATCACTAAAAGTGGGAATTAGGGGTGGTTTAGGAAAAACCACCTCCAAAAACATTGATATTAAAAAAAAAACTTTTAATGATGCTTTAAGAAGAGATATGAACTACCCCCAAATTCAACCAAATGTCACTTTTCAAGGCAGCTCAAATGGGGGCAACTCACCCCCTCGCCAAAGGTACTTTTAGGAGTGGTTCAAAACCACCCTTGAAATTCTTTTTGGAGGCGGTCCAACCCCCTCGCCCCCTCCAATGGCCCTTTTGGAGGTAGTTCAAAACCGCCCTCAAGGAACTTTTGAGGATGGTTCAAACCAACACTCCCCCAAAGTAACTTTTAGGGGAAGTTCAACCCCCACCCCAGAAGGCTCCTTTAGCGGTGGTTCAAAACTCTTCTTAAACCATTGTAAAGAAAAGTAAAGAATAACAAACACTTTTATCATCTTATAGCCACCATTATAAACCAAAGAAGACACACTTTATTTAGTCAAAGTATCATCTCTTATACGTTATAATCAAGATAAATGTTACTTCCTTGGGCATCATACTAAAACATACAAACATGAACACCCAATATGTACATGTCCAGGAGAGAAACGTTGCCCAAAATTAGGTAACACCCATAAAATTGTTAATCCATACAAAAGACAAATAATGCTCCAATATAGGAATTAAGTGAAGGAATGTGTTGTTCGTTGTTTGACTTTGCACCATATGCACATATCCCATGCCATCTAATACACCACTTTGATTTTCCAATGATTCTTCTTTTGAAAGAACATGGTAGATATGCAAGGGCATACCTTACTAGTTAGGAAATGTGTTTTGAAGAAACAATGGATTTGTATTTCAAGTCAAACTTAGGTTAAACATTATACCTGAGAATGATAACAGAAAGATAATAGTGGAAACTAATTGTATCATATGTAAGATACCTAACTTCTAAGGTAGGATCATTTTATTAATGTAATAACCACAAAGTTCGATAAGACTCAAAAGTATGATTAATATGAATACACAATAAGAATATGAACAAAACTCCATCACTATTATACTAAAAGCATTAAAAGGAACTAACTAACTACTTAATATAAATAAGAAAAAAATAGTGTAGAAACAAAGTCATCTAGAATTAATTCACTAAAAATGATTCATATTTATGTTTGAGTATGCTATCAATCATGGTTAGGACCAACTATTTCATTTGTGGGTAATTTTAAGAAAGTAAAGACATAAGTAGGCAACAAAGAAATTCTCATCACTTCATGGATTATTAAACTAATTACGGTAGTGACACAAGTTACAAATGAAGGGGGAAATGTGGCATCCACCAAGAAGATATTAAACCAGAGCTCATAGACCTCATATTTATGTCTGAGTATGCTATCAATCATGGTTAGGACCAACTATTTCATTTGTGGGTAATTTTAAGAAAGGAAAGACATAAGTAGGCAACAAAGAAATTCTCATCACTTCATGGATTATTAAACTGATTACGGTAGTGACACACATTACAAATGAAGGGGGAAATGTGACATTCACCAAGAAGATATTAAACCAGAGCTCATAGACCTATATGAAGAAATTTTGAAAAGTAAGATGAATTACCTGATTGAGGCAAAAAATCATGAAAACAAATCCTAAGGCATAAATATTATTTGTACTAGTTTGGAATCTTTTAGCTACCTGAAAGATTAGGTCTTTTAGAATTCATTGAACATTGAAATACAACTACTTGTTGGCAGTTGAAGAGTTGCAAATAAATGCATTTCAGACTTGAGCAGAGAAATTTCAATAGCATGGCATGGGATCTATAACCTTCTCAAAATTCAAATCAAGCCAAGAGATATATGTAATGATCCCAAGCCAAATATTTTGCTTGGAATCACTAACTACCACTGACTTGTTGATGTGCAGGGGTTTATTGAGTTATTCCGTTATTAAGTGCATTCATACAAGATTCATTCATCACATGAAGATCATAACACATTCAAGATATAGAAGCACAAGCAAAGATCTGACCTTTTATTATGAGCAGTATGAAACCAATACAATAGATAACCGATCTGGAACAATCCTTAGATGGCCGGAAAGAAAATAGACATGAGCTGCTACAAAATGCTCTACTAATACAAAATAAGCCTCCAAAGGCTGAATAAGAAATGAAGACCAATATAACAAGATCTGGATGCTAGACCCTCCAGCTGAATAATGCAAGGCTGAAACCCTCAATAATTCGGCCCTGCTACAAGAAGACTCTAAACGAGTCCAAACTCGGCCATATAATAGATTGAGATGGTAGGATCTCCCTCCTGAAGGCGCAATCCGAATTGCCAATGCCAACCCCTCCAAATACTGAATCTTCTAAGGGAGTTGCACCCTCCTGAATAGCTGAAACCCTAGACAACTCGTCCCTAAAGAAGGAAGCCTCCAAATGATGTGAAACTCTCCAAGAATGTAGATCGGGCTATGGAAAACCCGTGGGAGAAGTTTCAGATCTAGATCTTGAGTAGATATCTCTAGATCTGAGAAATACTGAGTAATGGGACGTCCTCCTAGCCTCCAAGTCATCCCAAACTGTAGCTGAAGAAATAGTGATGATAACTCTTCCAAAAAACCCTAAAAATGATGATGGAGTGCCTGCAAGTAAAACCCAAGTGGTAGAATGCCCAACGCTCCTCCTGAATAGCTGGATCGAACTCTTCTCTAGTAGATGGTGCGCCCTTGCTGGAAACTCACAAACAGTACGACCCTGTTGCTTCCATGAATCTGTTGGTGGATGGATGATGATGGTAGAATGGTGTGGAGGAGTCTTTCATCCCCGAGACCAAGCTGTGGAACAAGGTGAGTGGATGTTTCACCACTGGGTTTCTCACAAGGGTTTGTATCAGCAAAACCCCAAACTGTATGCTCAAGGCAATAACAAGCAAGTACCAAAATCTAGAATACCCAAGAAGTGCGCCCTAGCCTTCTCTTTATACTTTTTCTTCTAATTTCCTGTTGAGTTAACTTAACTCCTAGAGTTAAATCTAACTCCAATTCCATCTCTTCTATTTCTCTGTTGAGTTATCTCTTAATGCCTTTTACCTTTTTATCAGGTCAAATTAAGAATATAACCTTTAACTTGTTGATCTTTCCCCTGAGTGTGAGACTATGGCCTAGTGGGGACACCTAGACCACTAAGTCTTCCAAACCTCTTCTTCAAGAGGTGGGGGACATTACAGTCTCCCCTGCTTGAAATTGCTTGTCCTCAAGCAATTCCAAACCTATCTCTCATACCATCTGTTCATTCTCCCGTGTGGCATCCTCAATGGGTAAGTCTTTCCACCTGATCAAATACTCCTTAATGCTTCTCTTCCAGAGATTTTTTTCTCGAACCTCCGGTATCTCTTCTGGAATCAACACCAGTTGTCCTTCTTCATCCATGGGAGGTAGTATCTCAATGGGGTAGATGTGTTGGCCGATAGCCTTCTTTAGGTAGGATACATGGAAGATGTTGTGTATTCGGCTACCTGGCTGAAGCTCTAGCTCATAAGCCACAACCCCTATCCTTCTGTTGATTCGGTAAGGCCCAAAGAAACGTGGTTGTAGTTTTTTTGCTCCGCTTCTTTTAATTGAAGCCTACCGGTAAGGTTGGAGCCTTAAATAAACTAATTCACCAACCTCAAAAGTGCGCTCCACCCTGTGTTTGTCCGCTTGGACCTTCTGCTGGTTCTGTGCCCTTTGTAAGTGATCCTTCAATTCCTAGAGAATGTCTTGGCTTTGTTGTACCCAATCCTGCACCATTGGTGCCTTGCTGTCCCCAAAGGCAATCTCCACAAAGGAAAGGGGATCATAGATGTATAAGGATATGAATGGCGTCATACCTATGGATACATGATGGGTAGTGTTGTAGCAGTATTCTCCCAAGTGCAACCATCTGACCCATGCCTTTTGTTGTCTGGATACGTAATTTCTAAGGTAGCCTTCCACCCATTTGTTGACTATTTCGGTCTAACTGTCCATCTGAGGGTGATAGCTGGTACTAGGGGTCAATGCCGTACCCACTAATCTGAACAACTCCTGCCAAAACGTACTCATGAACCTGTTATCCCTGTCACTAATAATGGTCTTGGGTAGGCTGTGTAATCTGAACACCTCTCTGAAAAACAACTCGGCCACCTGTGTTGCGCTGAAGTCTGTGGCTATGGAAAATAAGTGTGAAAACTTCATCAATCTGTCTACTACTATGAAAATGTAATCTTTCCCTTGTGCTTTGGGAAAACCGGTGATGAAATCCATGGATATACTTTCCCACTTGTGCTATGGAATGGGCAGGGGCTGCAACAATCCTGCAGGGTGTGTGTGCTCATCCTTGTTTTCTTGTCATGTAGTGCACTCCTTGACATGCTTAATCACGTCTTACTTGAGGCCCTTCCATGAGAACCTTTCTCTCACCTATCTGTATGTCTTACCAATTCCCTGATGTCCTGCCACTGGTGAGTTATGACATGCGTGTAATATCTTGGCTTTGAGAGCTGATCCCGGAACCAAGAAAATTTGGCCTTTGTAATAAATGAGGTCCTTCATGACTCTAAAGTTGTCATCCTGTATCTGTCCATCCAGTAGCTGGCAAGCGAACTGATCCCTTGCATATTCTACTATCAAGTGATACTTCCAGTCAACTAACATACCGGACATGGCAAAAATGGATGGCCTCCTGGATAATGCATCGGCTACTGCGTTGTTCTTTCCTTTGACGAATTCAATGTCAAAGTCGTAGGCCTGTATTTTGTTTACCCATTTTTGTTGTCTTTCATTCAAATCCTTTTGCTCCAATAGGTATTTAAGACTGTTATGGTCTAATTTGACCACAAACCTTGCACCTACCAAATATTGTCGGAATTTAGCTAGTGCATGCATGATAGCCAACATTTCTTTGTCATAAATGTTGTAAAGTAGTTCAGGACCCCTGAGTTTCTGGATTTCATAGGCAAGAGGGTGCCTATTCTGCATCAACACGGCCCCTATACCTTCCCCTGAGGCATCACACTCCAAGGTGAAGGGTAGGTTGAAATCTAGAAGAGCTAGAACTGGGCAAGTGCTCATGACCTCTTTCATTCTCTCCATCGTGGCTTGGGCCTCTTCACTCCATTTGAAGGTCCCCTTTTTGGTCAGGTCAATCAAGGGTGCGCACAGTTGAGAAAACCCTTTGAAAAATTTCTTGTAGTATGTGCATAGGCCTAGGAATCCCCTTAGCTCTGTGAGTGTCTTAGGAGTAGACCATTCCATGATGGCTGCTATTTTTTCTTGATGTACCTATACCCCATTTGCCCCTATGATGTGTCCCAAGTAGAGCACCTCTGTCATCCCAAACTCACACTTGGATTCCTTAGCGTATAGTGACTGGTCTTCCATGATTGACAGGATTTGGTCCACATGTCAAAGGTGTTCCTCCCACGTCTTGTTGTAAATAAGAAAGTCATCAAAGAATACTAACACGTGTTTCCTCAGCTGTTTGTTGAACACATGGTTCATGCAAGACTGAAATGTGGCTGGGGCATTGGTTAGCCCAAAGGGAATTACCAAAAACTCGTAATGGCCATAGTGACACCTGAAGGTTGTTTTCGAGATGTCCTCCTCCCTCATATTGATTTGATTGTAGCCCGAACGGAGGTCAATTTTCGTGAAATAGATAGCTCCATGCAACTCATCCATCAACTCATCAATCTTGGGTATAGGGTACCTATTTTTTATCGTATTTTTATTCAAATCCCAGAAGTCAATGCACATTCTCATCGTTCCATCCTTCTTCTTGACCAAGACTATTGAAGAAGAAAATGGGCTTGAACTCAACCTGATGTGTCCCATGTCTAGAAGCTCTTTGATGGCCTTCTCTATCTCGTCTTTATACTTATTTGGATGCCTATAGGGTGTGGTGATAACTGGTTTATCCCCTGCTTCTAGCTCAATGATGTGCTCAAACCCCCTGTCTAGTGGCACACCTGGAGGAATCGGCCCAAATACCTTATGGTGCCTGTCAAGGAACTTCTTGATCTCCGGGGTGTAGTACACCTTTCCCTTCTCATCCACACGTGCTGAGACATTAAATTTCATTGCATACACAATTTCTTCCCTCCTGAAGATGGCTTCCATCCTCTTGGCCATGACCACTCTGGTAGATTTACCTGTCATGTCTCTGAGCACGACCTTTCGTCCTCCTTCACCTACAAAGGACATTTCCATGGTCTTGTAGTTGGTGGTGATAGGCCCTAAAGTGTTGAGCCACTGCACCCCTAGGATGATGTTGGTGTCTGGAAGATCCATCACATAGACGTCCTGGACTAGCTCATGCCTTCCCAAGGTGAACTTCATACCTGGGATGTATCTATCATAGGGCATAGTACTACCACCTGCTACTTCTACCTTGAATCCTTCAAACTCTACTGTGGGTATGTGTCTCCTCTTCAGTAATGTTGCATCAATGAAATTGTGGGAAGCTCCTCCATCAATCAAAACTGACACTCTCTGTCCCTGCAAGACCCCTCTCATCCTGAAGGTGTTGAATTTGGGCACCCCCCTGATGGATGCCAAGGTGGCCTTCTCCCTAGCCGCACTGTCTAGTTCTGGAACCTCCTCTTCTGTTGTCTCTGGGGCTTCAGCCTCGATGTTCTGTATCTGACCATAATCTTCCTCCTCTTCATTGTTCGAGGTAACCTCTATGTAGTGTACCTGGCCACGTCCCATGCACTTATGTGAGGGGTTCCATGGTTCCTTGTAGGTGAAGCAGAGTTGCTTCCTCCTCAGTTCCCTCCTAGTATTGTCATCTATTCTGCCACGGCCCCTGTCAAAACCCTTAGGGTCACGTCCCCCCTAGTTTATTGGAGGCCTTTGATCTCTTCCCCCATTGTTAAGAGGTGGTCTGGGTATGAATTTAGGCTTAGTAGCTGGACCCAAATCCCTCGTCTTCCAAATGGCCTCCTGTAGGTTGGTGGGCTTGAAGGCCTTTACCCAACCCTTCAAGGGTTCCATCAACCCTTCTGTGAAAAGCATCATGAGCCTGGTCGGGGACATATTTTGTACCATAACTTCCAACCTCTGAAATTCATCGATATATACCTCAACCATACCTGTTTTCTTGAGTTGCGTGAGCTCCCGAAAATGTAGCTCAGGATCTCCTTGATCAAATCTATCAATGAGCCTCTGAGTGAATTATGTATAGGACACAATCTGATTGTGGCCGAGTGTGGTGAGTCCATGATACCACCAGTCGTGAGCCTTGCCATCCAAGTACATAGTGGCAAACTTGATGGCCTCCATTTCCCTCATGGGGTTGATCTGCAAGTAGGTATCTAGCTTTTGTACCCAAGATTATGCTGTCATCTTGGCTGTCCCATCAAAGTATGGAATCTCTGTCTTCCCTGCTCTTCGTTCAAACTCAAAACTACCCCTGTGGTTTGTCCTAGGTTGATTTTTGAACCTGAGTTGGCAATACTGATCTAGGGACATCTGTCTTTGGACCCTCATATCCAAACTTTAGTACTCCTTGGTACTCCTAGCCAATTGTTCCACAAAGTCTTCAACCTGTTCCTATTGCCCTTGCTCATCTGTGAATGTGGGCATGTACGGTCTAGGGTTATCTCTGCTACCCGAATGTTGACCTAGTTGTTCATCTGTGAACGTGGGCATGTATGGCCTAGGATTGACCCTGCTACCCAACTATCCCTAGGACATGCCACCTCCCAGACTTCCTTTGGATCTAGGGGCTTTCTCCGGGTTATATATGTTCTCCTCATGGACTCCACCGGATCCACCTGCCTCCTTATTCCCATAAGATTCAGGGTCCTTCCCTTGATGGGTCACTTGCATCAGAAGGTTAGTTATCTGAGCTTGTTTCTTTTTCATTATCTGCAAGTTCTCATCAACCTTCTTCAAAGTTTCATAAAGTTCAGCCTGTCCCCTTCTGCTGGTTTCATGGTACTCATCCAAGTGTTGGACCAATGTGCTTTCCGTGCAGTTGATGGATTATTGGAACTTGTCAAATCCGACTGCTATGAGAGCCAAGCCTTGAGGCTCATGTTCGTCCCCTGACCCTTCCATTTCGGCCTCTGTTTCACTGTTGGGTTTCTTCCTTCGACCCATAAAGATACCACTGTACCTCTGCATGTGCCGATCCTTCAACAAGTTTGGAGGATCGAAGCTCTGATACCACTATAATGATCCCAAGCCAAATTTTTTGCTTGGAATCACTAACTACCATTGACTTGTTGATGTGCAGGTGTTTATTGAGTTATTCTGTTATTAAGTGCGTTCATACAAGATTCATTCATCACATGAAGATCATAACACATTCAAGATATAGAAGCATAAGCAAAGATCTGACCTTTTATTATGAGCAGTATGAAACCACTACAATAGATAACTGATCTGAAACAATCCTCAGATGACCGAAAAGACAATAGATATGAGTTGCTACAAAATGCTTTGCCGATACAAAATCAGCTTCCAAAGGCTGAATAAGAAATGAAGACCAATATAACAAGATTTGGATGCTAGACCCTCCAGATGAATAATGCCACGCTCCAATAGAAGGCCGAAACCCTCAATAATTCGGCCCTGCTACAAGAAGACTCTAAACGAGTCCAAACTCAGCCATATGATAGATCAAGATGGTAGGATCTCCCTCCTGAAGGCTCAAGCCAAACTACCAATGCCAACCCCTCCAAATACTGAATCTGCTAAGGGAGTTGCGCCCTCCTGAATAGCTGAAACCCTAGACAACTTGTCCCTGAAGAAGGAAGCCTCCAAATGATGTGAAACTCTCCAAGAATGTAGATCGGGCTATGGAGAACCCATGGGATAAGTTTCAGATCTAGATATTGAGTAGATCTCTCTAGATCTGAGAAATATTGAGTAATGGGACGTCCTCCTAGCCTCCAAGTTGTCCCAAACTATAGCTGAAGAAAAAGTGATGATAACTCTTCCAAAAAGCCCTCAAAATGATGGTGGAGTGCCTGCAAGTAAAACCCAAGTGGTAGAATGCCCAACGCTCCTCCTGAATAGCTGGATCGAACTCTTCTCTAGTAGATGGTGCGCCCTTGCTGGAAACTCACAAACAGTACGACCCTGTTGCTTCCATGAATCTGTTGGTGGATGGATGATGATGGTAGAATGGTGTGGAGGAGTCTTTCATCCCCGAGACCAAGCTGTGGAACAAGGTGAGTGGATGTTTCACCACTGAGTTTCTCACAAGGGTTTGTATTAGCAAAACCCCCAAAATTCATAATGCCCAATAAGTGCGCCCTTGCCTTCTCTTTATACTTTTTCCTCTAATTTTCTGTTGAGTTAACTTAACTCCTAGAGTTAACTCTAACTCCAATTCCAGCTCTTCTATTTCTCTGTTGAGTTATCTCTTAATGCCTTTTACCTTTTTATCAGGTCAAATTAAGAATATAACCTTTAACTTGTTGACCTTTCCCCTCAGTGTGAGACTATGGCCTAGTGGGGACACCTAGACCACTAAGAATTCCAAACCTCTTCTTCAAGAGGTGGGGGACATTACAATATAGAATCAAAAGCATAGATTCCATGCGTAAAGGATGCTATAAGAAATATCTTATTTTAAAGAAACATGTTTTCCTTTCATACAGAGTTCATATACAAGCTTGTAATTGATAGTTGAAAAAAAATGAAGCTTTATTAAGAGGTAGAATATCTTAGGCATATTCCTAGAGAGTTAGAACTAGGATCATTACTTATGGCTAATAACAACTGCATTTTTCTCTATTGTTACAATTTTTAAAACATGATCCTAATTGGAGGAAGAGCTAATTTCAAAAGGTGCTTGTACAAAATATATATTATTGTGTTTTGAGTGTTTGAAGATTTTTTTTTTTTTTTTTTTTCGT
>JASDQU010279029.1:0-14828 GCA_032191745.1 Picea mariana
GTGGTACTTCACTGAATAGAATGATTCTTTTTACCTTGGTCAGCTTTTTATTATGGTAGGCTAACAACATGGGCTGGATAGGGCCAATCATCTTTCTTTCCATGAAATTCCAGAGATCAAACTCCTCCAATAAATTATGGAGACTACACTTTCACAATATAAAATTGGAAACTCCATCCTGATGTAGAGCGAAAAATGCCTCCATACAATTTTGGAGTAAAAAACAACAACAAAAACAAAGCTACTCCAATTTCATATATTTCTGCAATATCAATTCATCATGGTCATCCACCATACTAATCACCCCTCTACAAATTGGAATTACACAATAAAATTATCTATTCTCTACAAAATTCTCATTATCTTAGTACCATAGCATTGGATTTTAAAATACTACTATATAAATAGAATTGTACTCAAGATGCATAAATATATATACGTGACTCACGCTCAATGATTCAAGTACTAGCAACTATACATAATTCAAGAATAGCATAAGCACTCATCAATGCAATTGTTTATAGTGGACAACCCTATCCACTGGTTAAATTCACTCTCACCTACATTCAAAGATTTTTATAATGCTAGGCCATGGCAACGTAGTCTTCCTTCCTTATCTCTCTTTTGGAGCATGCCTCCTCCCCCTTCACTATCTACGCCCTTGCTTATATCCCTTTTGCCATTGAACTACCGTGTGAAGCGCTTTGGCTTCCTTTTGTAATTTCACCATTGGAATCATTAAATATCTCTTTTATGTTTTCTAGTGAAAATACATGCCATGACTATACGATTATATACAAGGAATGCCATCATACTTTAGCAAGTCCATAAATATTTAATGAGTGCATGTCAAAACTTGGAATGCCTACTAATACTACATGATGTTGGAAATAGTAATTACAAGTCGGTGAGCTTTATGTCTATGTCGATTTGTCAGTCAGTCTGCAAATACAAAGTCACAAGTTTACTCAAACTCAGTTTAGTCAACCGACAAGAAGGGGCGTTATTAAATGGAGTCGACTTTAATCTTTCTTGAGTCCAATAAAGTAGGTAGGAGCTAGTCAAATTTATTTGTGTCTTAAATGTTAAGTCGGTTAAGTTGTGTAAGAAGTCTCAGTCACAGTTTTTATATATCCGAGTTTGTAAGTAGTTGAAATGCAGAGAGAGAGAGAACGATAGACACAAAGAAGAAAACAACAACAGCTGAAGGTAGTATGAGAGCTCAAGCTCTGGTTTTGTAAGTTGCAGATTCAGTCGAAGAAGTCATTGGAGCCGAAGCTCGACTCAATATTATATTTTGTATTAGCACATAATGCCAAAGTTTAATATATATGAAGTATTTTGAGTGTTGTCATACTCACGTGTATTAATGAGTTTATATGCTAAGTATAAGCACCGTGTTTATTTTTGTGCACTGCGCGGTAAGTCCTAAGAGTTCTGTCAAGAAGTTTTTGTGGCATGCAATATTTGTCATTGCACTGTGCATAGTTTCCCTGCGTGCTATAGATCATAGATCTGGTATCGGAGTAGGTTGACCAGAGCAGGTTCTATCAAAACAAGTTCAAGAGTATTAGCTCTGTTGAAAGGTGAAATATGGCTTTTACTTCAAATCCGCAACCTCCCACTTTTACAGGAAAAAATTATGATTTATGGTCATTGACCATGAAGGCGTTATTTCAGGGTCAAGATATATGGGAAATATTCGAGAATGGATATGTGGAACCAATAGATCAGGCAACATATAATGCACTCACACAAGCTGAGAATGATGTTTTCAAAGATCAAAGGAAGAAGGATGGAAAGACGATGTTTTATATACATCAAGATGCATGAGAGCATACTCTCAAAAGTTGCATCAACAAAGCAAGCCAAGGAAGCATGGGACATATTACAAACCTCTTATCAAGGTATGGATAAAATTAAGTTTTCAAAACTACAAATTCTTAGAAGAGATTTTGAAACTCTGTCAATGAAAGAAACAGATTCAGTAGATTCATTTTACACACATGTTATTGGCCTCATAAATCAAATTAAGTCTCATGGTGAAACCATAGAAGACATTAAATTTGTTGAGAAGGTACTTAAGAGTCTCCCTCCTAAATTTGATACCCTTGTTGTGACTTTAGAAGAGAACAAAGACATGAGTCAATTTAGTCTAGATGAATTGCAAGCTTCCCTCATTAATCATGAACATGGATTGAATAGGTCAAACATGTCATTAGAGAATGTATTTTTCGTGTATTCATCTATAAGCCGTGGAAGAGGAAGGGGGAGAGCTAACTCTAGAGGCAGAGGAAGAAGTTATGTTAGAGGTGGACGCAGTAGTAGTCCTGGAAATATTGGTGGAAGAGGACAAAGTCAAAATATCAGTCACCCAAGTAGTCAGAGAACTGACAAATCAAAGATTCAATGCCATTACTGTAAAAAGTATGGACATTATGCATATGAGTGCAGAACAAGACAGTGTAATCAGAACAAACAAGGTCAATATCAGTCACACAACACAAATAGTTCCTCTAGTCCTATGTTTATGGCGCGTGCTGAGGCAATGCCTATAGTCTCACCAATTGAATGCAAAGTTGCTCAAGAAAGTCCATGTGACATATGGCATTTAAATTCAAGTTGTAGTAACCACATGACATGAAACTTAGAGTTGTTTTCTAGTTTGGATAAGTCAGTGCAAACCAAGGTTACACTTGGAACAAATATTCAAGTCACTGTCTTAGGCAAAGGCAATATAAACATTTTAACTAAGCAAGGAGAACAAAAGGTTATGCCTGATGTATATTATGTTTCTGGTTTAAATCATAATTTGATGAGCACAGGACAATTGTTATAGAAAGNAAGAAATCAGTTTATTGCAAGAATCCAAATGACAAGCAACAAAATGTTTCCATTAACATTGAATCTAACCAAGAAGAAAACTACATCACAATCTATTGGTAAAACAAAATATACACAGTTAGACACTGCATTTACAGCAGAAAGTGCACGCAATTCCAATGAAGAAAATAATGCACACAGTATCAAGAAAGGAGAAAGTGGCGCAGAGATGCATACAACATTCCAATCTGAAGTGCAGGATGATTCCTGGTTGTGGAATTTTAGATTTGGACACTTGAAATTTAGAGGTCTAAAGTTGCTACATACAAAGGATATGGTAAAAGGTTTACCATTAATTGAAAAACCAGAAAGAATACTTGAAAGATGCATATTTGGAAAACAAAATAGAGAATTATTTCCAATTGGCAAGTCATACAGAGAAAAAGCTCCACTGGAAAGTGTACATTCAAACATTTGTGGACCAATGCAAACACCATCTATATGAGGCAGTGCATATTTTTTGACATTTATTGATGATTTCCCAAAAAAGACATGGATTTATTTCTTAAAACATAAATCTGATGCATTGGGTTGTTTTCAACAATTTAAATCACTTGTGGAGAAGCAGAGTGGTTATTACATCAAAACTCTAAGAACTAACAGAGGAGGTGAATACATTTTAGGAGAATTTCAGAACTTTTGTAAATTTCATGGCATCTACAAGCAATTTACCGCGCGGTATACACCACAACAGAATGGTGTCGCGGAAAGAAAGAACAAAACTATCATGGAAATGGCACGCAGTATGTTGGCAACCAAAAATTTGTCAAATGAATATTGGGATGAGGCAGTAGCAATTTCAGTATACATTATGAATAGATGTCCAACAAAGAGTGTGAATAATAAAGTTCCTCAAGAATCTTGGATAGGTATGAAGCATAATGTGGCACAATTAAATTTTTTTGGTTGTGTCGCACACACACATGTTCCAGATGAGCTGAGAAAGAAGCTAGACAACAAAGGACATAAATGTATATTTGTTGGGTATTCTGAAGATACAAAAGCATACAAGTTGTATGACCCCGTCGCAAGAAAAATCATAATCAGTCGCGATGTTCAATTCGTGGAAAATGAAGCATGGGATGAGAGTGTAGAAAAGACAATCATAATTGTTAATGCTATTAGGCATGATGAAAAAGAAGAAGAGGTAGTTCAACCACCATGTACAAGTTAGTGCGCAGTTCCTTCTACAACTGCGACACAAATCCCAATTCAAACTACTATAGTAAGAAAAACATGTATGCAGTCTACACCTAGAGCGCAACAAACTCCAGTAAGCAGTCCAAGTAGTTCTACATCTTGAGATCCAACATTAGCAAGTTTGTTACCAAGAAAGAGAAGAAGTCTGCGCGACATCTATAACGATGACACATCAAATTCATTTTTCATTTTTTGCTCTATTTTCACAAATAGATGATCCATTAGCCTTTGAAGAAGCTGTCAAAGATGATGTATGGGCTTAAGCCATGGATGAAGAAATCAAATGCATAGAAAACAGTCAAACATGGAAGTTGGTATATGTACTTGAAGACAAGGATGTTATAAGTGTGAAGTGAATTTATAAAACCAAGCAAGATGCAGATGGAAATTGATCAATGAAACAGATGCAGATGGTTAGTAGCAAGAGGTTTTACACAACAACCTAGAATTGATCAATGAGACATTTGCACCAGTTGCGCGCATTGACACAGTCAGAACTCTGTTAGCCATTGTCGCGCAAAACAAATGGTCAGTTTACCAAATGGATGTAAAGTCAACATTTTTTAATGGACATTTAGAAGAAGAAATATATGTGGAACAACCACAAGGATATGAGGTTTCAGGACAAGAGAACAAACTGTACAGATTGAAGAAGACATTGTATGGATTAAAACAAGCTCCCAGATCTTGGTACAGTCACATAGATTTGTATCTCACATAGAATGGATTTCAGAGAAGTGAATGTGAGCTAACTCTGTACATCAAAGAAAATCAACAAGGTAACATGTTGTTTGCTTATATGTAGATGATTTGATTTTCACATGTGATTTTGGCATAAAATAATTTAAGTCATTCATTAAGGATGAATTTGAAATGAATGGTTTAGGGATTATGAGATATTTTATGGGTACTGAAGTTCACCAGTCCAAAGATGGTATATTTATTTCAAAATCTAAGTATGTGCATGAAAAATTGAAAATATTCAACATGATAAATTCAAAAGCAACCCCAACACCAGTCATAACAAGATTAAAGTTAAGAAAGGAAGATAAAGGGTCCAAGGTGGATCCCACACTGTTTAAAATAATGGTAGGAAGTCTTATGTATCTAACAACAACAAGACCTGATATTATGCATGGAGTGAGCTTAATTTCAAGGTTCATGGAAACTCCAAAATAATCACATTGGAAGGCAGGAAAATGAATTTTGAGATATGTGAATGGAACAAAAGATTTTGGCATCAAGTATTCTACTTCAGAAGATTTCAAACTTATTGGATACACTGACAGTGACTGTGGAGGCAACATTGATGACATGAAAAGTACCTCTGGGTACACATTTCATTTTGGAATAGGTATAGTTTCATGGGCATCAAGGAAGCATCCCATAGTGACTCTTTCTTCAACAGAAGCAAAGTACATCGCAGCTACAAGCGCAACTTGTCAAGAAATTTGGATGAGAATAATGTTAAAATATGTGCTGCAGGAACAACATGAACCAACAAAAATATTTTGTGACAATAATTCAACCATCATGTTATCCAAGAATCATGTGTTTCACAAGAAAACTAAGCACATTGATACAAGGCATCATTTTATCAGAGAATTGGTGAATAATAAAGAGATCTGTTTAGAGTTTTGCATGTCAAAAGAACAAATTGCAGACACATTTACAAAAGCTTTAGCAAGAGATGAATTTCAACATCTACATAGTAGTCTTGGAGTCTGCACAATAACAAATGATTGACAGTTCAATCAAATTCAAATTTTTGATGTAAATTTTTGTGTCATGTAAATCCCACCTACTTATAATTAAGAGGGAGTGTTGGAAATAGTACTTAGAAGTCAGTGAGCTTTACGTCTCCGTCGAATTGTCAGTCAGTTAGTCCACAAATACAAAGTCAGAAGTTTAATCAAACTCAGTTTAGTAAGTCAACAAGCAGGGGAGTTATTAAATGGAGTCAATCTTAATCTTTTTTGAGTCCAGTTAAGTAGGTCAGAGTTAGTCGAATTTATTTGTGTCTTAAATGTTAAGTCGGTTATCTTCTGTAAAAAGTATCAATCACAGTATTTATATATCCAAGTTTGTAAGTAGTCGAAATGAAGAGAGAGAGAGAGAGAGAGAGAGAGAGAGAGAGAGAGAGAAAGAGAGCGATAAACAAAGAGAAGAAAACAACATCAGTTGAAGATAGTCTGAGAGCTCAAGCTCTAGTTTTGTAAGTTGCAGAAATCAAAGAAGTCATTGGAGCCAAAGCTCGACTCAGTATTGTATTTTGTATTAATGCATATCGTGAAAGTTTAATATATGTTAAGTATTTTGAGTGTTGTCATACTCACATGTATTAATGATTTTATATGCTAAGTATAAGCAGTGTGTTTATTTATGTGTCTCGAAATCGCTCATTAAGTGTTTATCACAACGCCTAGTAAATCGTGTAGTCTATGCACTGCGCGGTAAGTCCTGAGAGTTAAGCCAATAAGTTTTTGTGGCGTGCAATATTTGTCACTATGTTGTGCATAGTTTCCCTATGCGTTGTAGATTCAAGACATGATGCTTGGCCTCACGATTCAATGCATTTTTTAGAGGCGTAAAAAAAATCTTTATACTCCTCTTCATAACTCTGCAACTTTCATTCTTCTATGGGATATCGTTACTTTGTCGAAGATGCCATTGCGTCAAATTACCTGGGTTAAGAAGAATCATTCCCTCATGCTTACAGTGTCAATTGTATATCTTTTTTCGTTGCCTTCATCTTCCATTGTTAGCTTTCTCCATTTCAACCCATCCTCTCTGTTAGCTTTCTCCATTACAACACATCCTCTTACATTCATTACTACATATTTACCTGTAATAATACAAAACACACTTATCACCGAATCTAAGATCTCCATCTATAAATCACTTTCTGCTACAACTCATTTTTTGCTATTATTTTTATCTATGTCCCTCTTTCTTTTTCACTGTCTCATTATTATATCTAAGCATTATCACATGTGCTTATTAAAGTCTCAGCTACTAACTTGAGCGGCCATGTCTCCTAAGAGATAGTACAATTGCATTCCCTTTCAGCCTACATAGATGCCTACAATTTAGTTAGCCTCTCTTGCTCGAAACTGCACAACAAGAGTCTTCTTCTCCTACTGTTAAATATCTCGAAATTGCACAACAAGAGTCTTCTTTTCCTAGTGTTAAATATCTCCATGACTCAATAAACTAGGCAACTTCCCTCTACATTCAACATCACACCTTTTTAAATACATACCATCAATAGTCTTTCTGTGTACCTAGGATCTCTCACGTTCTGATCTAAAATCGATGCTTAGTACTTTACACCTTGACCTCGATTTTAACATGATCTTTTCTGACAATGCATGTGAATATATAAGAAATAAAAACTTAAATAATGAAGTGAAATAGCAAAAAACACAAAGAAGCAAACCATCAACATAATAGAACACCCGAAGTTGATAACGGAGTTCGGCACAATTTTCCTATGTCTCTGAGCCTTTGTCTTCAGTGGGGGAGGCTTCTCTATTAAAATTCAATGCTTAAAAATCTATATCAAAATTACATAATTTAGGTCTCTGATTGACTCAGTTTTATTCTTCTCTGTATCAGGAACCTAACACAACAAATGACATTGAAAAATGTGGACTAGAGCTGCCATAAATTGCCTCCAAATCTCAACTACTATTCTGGCTTCACTACACAAGACAACTTGGCCTTCACAAATTCTTATTAAATTTTCTCCAAGATGCTTGCTTAAAACTCCACAATGGCTTGGTTTATATAACCATGAGGTAGAGGGCTCAATCCCAACAATCCACCACTTGTGGCACTCAATTTGGGCCAATATCCATCAAGATATGGCCAAAAATCTATTAAAATCAGCATAAAATCATTTAGAAACCCATTTATAAGGTTGAAAACCCACTTGGGCAAAAATATGTGCATGCTAGCTCCCTTTCTCCAGGCCCTCGGTCACGTGGAGCACCATGTGGCCTTGCGGTGGCCCCCGCCGACTGGGGCTTATCCCATAAACCGCACCCAACTTCACTTTAAAACAATAATATTCCATATGGTTGACATAGACCACGAATAGCCTGGATGGTTAGTGCTCTTGGTGTAGTCTGTTGCCTTGGCTGAAGGTCAAGGGTTCATATCCTTCAGAGGCAGAAACAAATTTTTACCTAGGCCTCTTTGTCTTTATTCGAGGTGCCATGTGGCACCTTGTGATTGGGACACATGTCACCCTTTGATTAGTTCACATTGGTCCAGTCACCACACAGTCAGCTACCCAGTCAGCACTGCCATGTCATTGTCGTACCTGCCATGTGTCTCAACTGGATGATGCTACCTATCGCCATGTCATCATTCGTACCCTGCCATGTGTCCACATTTGTGGCTGCCACATCATATCCGTACAACCACGTGTCACACTTTCACTGGTTCCACGTGGACCGTACCACCACGTCACCTTCCATGTGTCACTTCCGTACAATGCCATGTGTCAAATTTTTACAAGTCGAAATCAACCCTAAAAATGCTAAATATGGCTGCCACGTGGCACGTCCTGGTGCTGCTACATGTCCTACTGACGTCATCATGATATCATGTTGACATCATCTTCCAGTTTTCCTACTGATGTACTATTGACATTAGCAGTACAGAGTGCTGACTTTGACTTTGACTTTTTGCCAGTTTGACTTGAACTTTAGATCGTGATAACTTCGCCATACAGAGTCCATTTTTGGAAAAAAAAATATACTACCACAATCAACATGATGAGCCATACACAATGGAATTGGTTTTGTCTGAATCCAAGAACTTTGAATATTTGGCCTTTTATGATCACACCTCCCCACTAGGAATTTTTGGTCCTCCAAAAAAGTTATTACATCAATTAACTAAATAACAAATAGTCTAGACTCAACAAAACATTAACTAGAGTCAATAAGTGATTTCATAAATCAAATCACTTTTATTACATCAAGTAGAATAGACACTGACTCGATGAAATATTTACACACGGGGCATACAATTTTCCCAATTCCAAGCAGATGACCCATCTCCTGTCGATGGAAGCTTGTTTTCGTTCTTTTGCTCTGGTACTTCAGGCTTTTTGGAGCGTGTCAACTTTGGATGCAAATTCCAACAACTATCTTCATAATGCCCATTCCTTTGACAATGTGAGCAATAATTTCGTGCTCGAACGAATTTGATGAAGCCTTGCCCAGACTGAGCTGAATCCCCATTGGATTTTCCCGATCTTGTCTTGGTTGTGATGAGTTCGCACATAGATTCTTATTGATCTGCAGTGTTGCATCATCTTGTCTTGGCTTACTCCTTGTCACCATGATCTTCTTTCTGTATACCTTTTGTTTCCAACATACTGCAACACAATTGTTACGAATGACACAAAATGTGCATGGAATTGTTATTTTTATAAATTCCATGTCCTAGCTAGCATGTTCATCATTAAAGGTAGGTGAATGAGATTTATACCTTTCGACCATTTAACCTTTCTTTTGTGACTCACTGTTCCCATCACTGTTGGATTGAGATTCTTTCTTGCCTTTACGAGTTTGAATCCATGCTGGTCTTAGTTCTGGATGCCGATCCCAACAATGGTCAACATCATATCCGAACTTCTGACAATGGGTACAACAAACCATTGGATTGTTGTCATCAATAGACTCTTCTGCGTATCCCAATACTTCATGGAGAGTTTGTTCTCGCACCTCGATAGGCTTAGCTATGCCTTGGCCATGATTTCCAAGACCTTGTCCTTTCATGTAGCCAAACTTGGATAGCATTTTCATACGAATTCCTTTGGTATGATTTTCAAATGTGGCAATATCCTAATTTCCTGACTCCAATTCCTGATCAACTGCATGAGAATTTGGAGTATACTAAGTACTTTCCATTGGCAAAGAAAATGAGCCAATGCCCTCTCCTACTAATTGCTCCTCAACCGGAGTTGCAGGAGTATATGAATCCTCCTTTTCTGATTTCCTACTGAATGGATGAATTCCATCATCCTTGACAAGACTCGGGCTTCTAACAGAAGGACTTCTTCCAACTGGTCCTTGTTCTCACTGAATTTGTTGATTGATCTCCTCGAGTTCCTGGATTCTATCTCTCTTCAAGATTTTCCCCATGCTTATTCATAATTCTTGCAATATAGCCAACTTGCTCTGATACCACTTGATCTAAAATCGATGCTTAGTACTTTACACCTTGACCTTGATTTTAACAAGATCCTTTTTGACAATGCATGTGAATATATAAGTGATAAAAACTTAAATAATGAAGTGAAATATAAAAAATCATAAAGAAGCAAACCATCAACAGAATAGAACACCTGAAGTTGATAACAGAGTTTAGCACAATTTGTCTACGTCTTCGAGCCTTTGTCCTCAATGGGGGAGGCTTCTCTATTAAAATTCAATGCTTAAAAATCTGCATCAAAATTTCATCATTTAGGTCTCTGACTAACTCAACTGTATTCTTCTCTATCTCAAGAACTCGACGTAACAGACGACACTGAAAAAGGTGGAGTAGAACTTCTAGAAATTGCCTCCAAAGCTCAACTACTCTTCTGGCTTCACTGCACAAGACAACTTGGCCTTCACAAATTCTTCTTCAATTTGCTCAAATTTGCTTGCGTAAAACTCCGCAATGGCTTGGTTTATATAGCCATGAGGTAGAGGGCTCAAATCCCAACAACCCACCTCTTGTGGCACTCAATTTGGGCCAATATCCACCAAGATATGACCAAAAATCTATTAAAATCAGCATAACATCATTTAAAAACCCATTTATAAGGTTGAAAACCCACTTGGGCACACATATGTGCACGCTAGCCCCCTTTCTCCGAGCCCTTGGTCGCGTGGAGCACCATGTGGCCTTGCGCTAGCCCTCGCCGACCGGGGCTTATCCCATAAACCACACCCAACTTGTTACCCATGATTTTGGTCATCATGATGGTGTATTGATGATGGTGTACTTAGGCTCCTCATAAGAACTTTCTCCTGAGAAAAGTTACATTCATCTCTTCACAGAAAACTTACTTTTGAAGAGAGTTCGCAGGTTGCTAGTATCCTAGGGTGCGATAATGACCCATTCTCGCAGGTTGCCTTAAGCTAGGGTGCGAACTTCTGGCACTGTGTTGCATAGCTAGGGTGCGAAATCGTTCTAAAGCTTGGAAAAAGATGGATTCTCGATGGTTCTAGAAGGGAATATTCTAGAAGAATGGGTTGGCATTCGAATGGTTATCCTTGTACTGGTTTCCCTGATATTGTGGGATCATTCTTATCCAAGTAACCATCTCATTCTCTCCTATATATTGACGAAATTCTCATGGAAAAGGTTAAGCAAGATTCATTGGAGAATTGGTGAAAGAATTGTGTGAAGGACTTAGCTTGAACAAGATCTTGGAGACTCTAGCAAGTCTATCAAGAGGATTTGATCTTCTTCATACAAGGATTGAGCAAGTGTGTGTGTTGGAGCCAAGAGCCACTGAAAGGAATCTTGCGACATCAAGGCGATTAGGTTGTAATCTTCTACTTTCAATTAATATGATACAACGACATGTCCCTTTCCCATAAAGCTATTCTCACTTTATTGTGTAATTCCTTGATCATACACATAAGTTGACAGTTGAATCTATTTTGCTATCTTCACTTTGGTTGGTTTGTGTTGTCTTGGTCTTGACTTCATGAGAGCACCAGAGCGAAACGGGAGCAACAGAGACCCTAGGAAGTGATATAAAGGTATGTTACTTGTTCCTTCCTACTAGCTAATTCAATGGTCAAAACTTAGGGAAAGAGTCATGTCCTGTCCTGTTTTGTTCTAGATCCAGGTGGATCTAGGGAGATCTGTTAGTGTTCGCACCTACCGATTAGTCTGATAACACAACTTCACTTTAAAACAATAATATGCCATATGGTTGACATGAACCATGAATAACTTGGATGGTTAGCGCTCTTGGTGTAGTCCATTGCCTTGCCTGGAGGTCAAGGGTTCGAATCCTTCGGAGGCAGAAACACATTTTTACCCAGGTCTCTTTGGCCTTATTCAGGGTGCCACATGGCACCCTGTGATTTGGCCACGTGTCACCCTATGATTGGTTCACATCGATCTAGTCACCACACAGTCAATTGCTTAGTGAACACTACCACGTCACTGTCATACTTGCCATGTGTCTCAATTGGATGATTGCACCCCTCACCACGTCATCGTTCGTACCCTGCCATGTTTCCACATCTGCGACTGCCACATCATATTCGTACAACCATGTGTCACGTTGTCACTCGGTCCACGTGCATTGTACTGCCACGTCACCTACCACATGTCACTTCCGTACAATGCCACGTGTCAAATTTGTTATAGGTCCAAATCAGCCCTAAAAATTCCAATATGGTTGCCATGTGGCACGTCCTAGTGTTGTCACGTGTTGTGCTGACATCATCTACCACTTGTCCTGCTGATGTCAACAGTATGGACTATTGACTTTGACTTTGAGTTTTTGTTAGTTTGACCTGAACTTCAGATCGCGATAACTTCGCCATACAGAGTCCATTTTCAGAAAAAAAATATACTGTCGGAATTGACACAACAAGCCTTACGCAATGTAGTTGGTTTTTTTTGAATCCGAGAACTTCGAATTTTTGGCCTTTTTGGATCCATTTGGATCACATTGTGAGAACTTAACTCTTGCAAATTTCTTCATCTTCACTATTAAATTTGTAATCTGCTCCTCCCTCAGTCAGTGTCTTCTTTTTCTTCAATTAGTGTCTTCTTTTTCTTCAATGTTTTGTGCTTTCCCCATCCTCTTTATCTCTTCCTCTGCAACTCTCTTTTACTCTTTCCATCATTGTTACCCACTTCAATACCAAATGATGAAGAGAGAAAAATGCCTCCCTGTAATTTAGTCAGTGAAACACAAAAAAAAACAAAGCCACTTTGATTTCATAAGCTTATGTAGTATTAATTCATCACACAACCTCCACTACGATAATCTAAAGCAATCAATTATGCAAATTTAAACTACAACATAACTCTGCAAATCCGCTTGATGGAAAATGAAATCACCCTTATGTAAACTAGAATTACACAATAGAAATGATCTATTCTCTACAAAATTCTCATTGTCTCATTATACCACATCATGAGATTTGAAAATACAATTATATAAATAGAAATATAATTAGAATGCATAAATATATATAGGACTCATGCCCAAACATTCAACTACTAGCAACTATACAAAATTCAAGAATAACATAATCACTCACCAACACAATTGTTTATAGTAGACAACCTTGTTGGCTAGGTTAAACCATTATCACCTACATTTGTAGACTTTTATTACGCTACTAGGCCAAAAGCCGTGGTAGCGTAGCCTTTGTTATCTCTTGTTTGGAGCATGCCTCCTCCCCCTTCACTAATATAAGCCCTTGCTTATATCCCTTCTACCATTGTGACTACCATGTGAAACGCTTTGGCTTCCTTGTGTGATTTCTCCATTTGAAATTGCTCCATTTGAACCATTAAATCTCCCCCATCTTTGTAACTTTTCATCTTTCCATGCCTTTATCACTTCACACCTTTATGTTTGCAAGTGAAAATACATGCAATACATGCAATACATGCCATGTCTATGTGCTTAGATACAAGGAATGTCTCCATAGTTTAAAAACTCTATCAAGATTTATCAAGTGCATGTCAGCGCTTGGAATGTTGACTAACACTACATGATCCTTGGCCTCCTATTTCAGTGCAATCTTTTTTTCTTCTTCTTTCTTGGAGGCATAAATAAATAATCTTCACCCTACTCTTCATAACTCTACTAGCTTGTTGCTACTTCCATTCTTCTAAGGGGTCATTCTTCATTAGAGATGCCATTACATTACATCACCTACAACATGTGATACTCTTAGAGCCCGAGACTAGTCATCATTGAAGATCCTAAGACATGCTAAAACCAAACACCAGTCACTAACAAAATCAATTTGCAACCTATCCTAGGTATGGGTCACCTATTACATGCCAAAAACAACCTTCTAATCATTAGAAGATCCAAGGTATCTCCCCCAAAAACCTATTATAAGGCCCGATGACTCTCACATGCATAGTTCAACTTCAAATCATTGAAGCTAAGGCATCATGCCCACTAATATCCTCCAACAATTTCCTCTCACAAATAGTTGATCTATCCATACACTAATTCTTGGAATCTCATAAGCACAATTTTGATACCATATTGAATTTTCAATTCAAGGTAAGCAAACCTGCAACCTGCAACTGTAAAACACAACAAACTATAAAACTCACAAAACTATTAATTTATATACTCGATCTACAAATACATAACTAATTAAATGTACAAATAACAAAATCTATAACACCCAAAATCACATCTCTATTTTCTTACCAACTTACAAAAATAAAACAATACAACAATGCACTCAAAACTATAAATTATTAATTACTCACTCCCCTTCCTTATTTTATACATGAAGAAGGCCTAGAGAAAATATACCCAAATTACAAAGAAAAACCCTAGTATACTTCTCCAAAAGAAAACTACCAAATTTGGAAAATCAAACTTCGAAATATAAAAAAAAACAACGTCTAAACTTAGATTTGTAAATTTGAAACAATTAACTCACCCAAAATAGAGTCTAATATAACACTAAAAAGACATCTCTTATAATTTTATAACAACTAAAATTATAACT
>JASDQU010279036.1:0-10531 GCA_032191745.1 Picea mariana
TTGATCTCTCTATAATATGGACACATATGCCATGAACTATCTTTCTTGAATACCATTACCACTGGTGCAGAGTAAGAACCTTGGCTAGGTCTAATAATTCCAGCCTCTAAAATTTCTTCAACCATGTGCTCAATTTCACTCTTTTGGGCGTAAGGGTATCTATATGGCTTGATGTTAGGAGGAACACTCCCAGGAATTAGGTGAACTTCATGATCATGATTTTGAGTGGGTGGAAGACCTTTGGGAATATCTTCAAATACTTTAGAATGCTTATCAATGATCCTTTGGAGATCTTGAGGAATAGATGGCTTGGATGTTTGAACATCTAGTGAGCATAGTTGTGAAATAACGCCTTGATGCCCCTTTTTCTATAATTTTTTCATGCCATTAGAGCTTATCACGTTACCGATTTTCCCTGTGATACCTCTTAACTCAATTTTTTTTCCTTCCAATGAAAATTTCACGAAAATTTCTTGAAAATTAAAAGCCATTGTTCCTAATGATTGTAACCATTGGATTCTTAGTACAACATCTACACCACCCATGGGTATAGTAATCATTGGAATATTCATTACATATTCCCCCATAGTAAGATTGATCTTATTGCATTTTCCTGAGAAATTGATAGTTCCTCCATCTGCAATCATTACTTGAAACACTGGCATTGGCTATACAAAGCAATTGAGAGGTTTGGCTAATTTATAGTGAATGAAATTATGAGTACTGCCAAAATCAATTAGGACTATTACCTTTTTTTTTATGTATCCTTCGATCTTGAGGGTTTGAGGAGTGCTAATTCCAGCCAATGCATTACACGATATCGTGGGAGTCAACTCTTTAGACGAAATTGCTTCTACGTTTTCATCTTGAGATGGTTCTTGTTCTTCTTCTTCTTCCTCTTCACAATCTATTNACTTGTTGTCACAATTAAAGCATAAACCTTTTTCTTTTCTTTCCTCCAATTGTTGAGGTGTCAACTTTGTAGGTTGAGGTGTTTTAGAAGAAAGAGCATTGTTCTCTCTATAGATGTTAGGATTGGTCCTTCTAGTAGCCATAGCCATATTTTTACTTTCAACATTTATTGCCACCTTGAATGCATTCTCCAATGATTTGGGTTCCCAAAGGTGAACCTCATGTTGAATGTTCTCCTTTAAAGTTCCTATGAATACGTCAATCAAGTTCTCATCTGAAATATCAGTTACCTTTATATTCAATCTTTGGAAGTTCTCAATGTGCTTGGTAACTGAACCCTTTTTCTTGAGATTTATCAATTAGCTAAAGAAGGTATTGCTCCTTGTATCCTCATAGTGTTATATCATTTATTCCGTGAAAATTATCCAAGTGACGAGTGATTTGCGAGAATAAAGCCATCGTTACCATACAAATTTATTAGGCTCTAAATATAAAGAAGAAATTTGTACCTTTTGTGTATGTGGCCCATTATGGAGATCAAAGAATTGCTTCATCTGAAGTATCCATGTGATTGGGTCCTTGCCATCAAACTTCCTCATATCAATCTTAGGAACGTGGTTTGTCTTCAAACCAAAGTTGGAGTTTCTCCATTCTTGATTCACCTTCCTTATGTCCTCATCATGAATTTCATGGGATGCATTCTCACTTTCAAGTGTCTTCTCTGTTACAAAATTTTTCAATACTTCCATGATCTCCCCTTTTAAACCCTCCATCATCTCTTGTAGTTCATATTTTGTTACTATATTCTTTTGTAAATCATTTATGTCCCTACGCATCTCTTCACCTTCATCAAGAGTACAAGTAGGATTGTCTGGAGGCTTATTTGGTGTAGAAGTTCCCTTTTTGGGTGGCATGTTGGCCAAGTATCACTTTTGAACCTTGACTTTGAGGTGGTTCTACTAGAAAATCTTTCTTCTATTGTATCTCCCAAGTTTCGGCCCTTCTGGGTATGAAACTTTATTTTATGTAGTTCTTTTATATTTCTTCTCTGCAATGCCATAGGTTTGATCAAAATTGGATGTGCCAAGTGGAATTTACGGTAACTTCCCCACAACTTTCTGATTTTTGGCCTTTCCAAGAGATCTCACTTGTATAGCGTGACTCACACAAAATAATTGATATAAAATTATGAAACTCGTACCATAAATACTACATACTGTCCACTATCTAATGAAACCAGTATCACTCAATTTGGATACTCTAGGAATAAGTTATGATTATTTTACCTTGAACACCTTCATGGGAATAGTCAATAACCTTTTATGAATTAGTTATGATGAGGATACTATCCTATCAGGCAAGGCCATGGTGTATACTAGAACCCTTCTTGGCCCATGATCTCTCAAAACTAGTCTTTCCTAGGTGCATGGTCCTGGAAACTGCCACCACAGTTCCCTTTTCTAGCCACTTTAAATATGCCAGGCTTGTCAAAATTGGTGAACGACCCAGCGTATCATGATTCGTCACACCCCCTCATCCCTACTAAGCTTCCCTGTGAAATTCCAAAGTTTGAGGGAAAGACTCATGAATACCCACATGATCATGTGACTACCTTTCACCTATGGTGCTCATATAAATCACTTAATGACAATTCTATTCTTTTGAGACTATTTTGGTGCACCCTTACGGGGGTTTCCATGAAATGGTATATAGAGTTACCTGGGGGAACTTACCGAACTTTCAATGATCTGGTCTTGGTTTTTTGGAACCAATTCCAACTGTTGGTTCATTATGATGTCGACATAGAACTTTTATTGACTTTTCATCAAGAGAAGGCCATCCACATATCATATCATATTCAAGAGTGGTGTAGAAGGAACATGTTGATTAAATCTTACATTCCTCCATAGTTTCTGCTGGAATGGTTCCTCAAGTCCCTATTGACTTAAATCTCTAAGGATGTTTCTACATCTAGAGTGACATCTGAGGAAGAGGCCATTTTAAAATCCCAACAACTGGATCTCATATATTCTGAATCTAGGATACTCTATGAAATTATTCCTGATGCGCTGTGATTGAATTACGATCCTATAAAATATCTTAGGCCTCATCCCAATGGCATCATATGCTCCACAAATGAAAAAAATGCATACCAAGTGATGAACCAACTCAAATATTTGTCTCTTAACCCATCAATAGTAGGACAAGATATGACTTCATCCTCACCCACCCAGTGGGAAAATGTACATTCCATGAAATCAATGAACCTGAAAGGTAACCAACAACCTGGAGGGGAAAAGAGGAAGAATCGTAATAATCCTAAGGGTGGGAAGAATAATAATAATAACAAAAGAAAGGATGACCAAGATAATGATAAATCTAATAATAACACTAGTGAGGGAAAGAATGAAAATAGGAAGATGAATATTCCATGTAAAATTTGTAAAGAAGATCACCTTACCCACTTATTCCCCAAAATTGAGGAATCCTTAGGGCTCATAATGCAGCATACTATTGTGATGACTAATCTATTTCCACATAATAAAAATATTACCTCGAGAGCCTCCAACACCATAAGTGCATCGAGTGGAGGTAAAAATTCCTCGGCACATGATGGTGGCCATCAATGAGTCAATATGGTTCGATCTGAGGTTAGTGTAGCCACTAGGACCCATGATTATGGTTTTTATCAACCTATTGTATGTCCAGATCCTCCTCCTCTGGAAATATATTTACAAATTGATAAGCCTGAACCTCCACCTCATATTTCGAAAGGATCCCTTAAGTGCTCTGCTCACAATCCTAATTCCAGAGCTTCCCAAAATTACTTGATTGTTGAGGATTTATGATGCAGGAGCATCGTTTCACCTCAAAAAATGATTCAATGCATCAGTAAGCCACCACATCAGTGCACAAGGAGGATTAGGTTCCAAGGAAAGAGAGGATCCAACTCTCTCACTTTTAACCCAAATTTAAAATTTTGATGTAATTCAATGTAATTCAATGTTTTATGGCTCAAGGAAAGCTGAGCCATGTGCCTTTGTACAAGATGCATGTGAAGTCACCTTTAATGGCTAACAGTTAGATGAGTTTAGGCCTAGTTCATACTAGATGTCCATTAATTGTAATTAAATGCAATTCAATGCGAGTAGGTAGCTAGAGGGAAGGCTTGAGGAGCCCCTCTTTTTAAAAATATCTTGCATAAAAAATCCATTATGATGACAGTTATAAGAGCATGATTAGATGAGCGAGTAGAGAAAGCTCAAGAGAAGAGAGAAAGTGTCAAAGACTTTGTTCCAGTCTAGACTTTGTAAATATTTGTACATAAGGATTCATATATAATACAAAATAAGTTATTCCTACATATGAGGTTTCTATGTTTTATGTGAGTGAATGTTTATTCTATGATTTTTTTTGTGTTTATTTATGTATTTTGTTAGATGCATATATGTTCCCTTGGCAGGAATTAGATAAACTTCTCCATCGTTGTGAATTTTTGACTGTTCTGGGCTCTTAGGCTTGTGTAAGGAGTGCACACCAGAGTATTGAAAACTCTATGAAGCCAGTGCAAGGAGTGCACTTGAAAACTGTGTCAATTTTAGAGAGAGAGTTGATCCAAATGGATCTTTGTGGCCATCCACCTTTTTCACTAAATCGCCATTTTGATCTCGTGGTTTTGATAAACCATGACATTCACCCTTTTGATGGGGAATGGAATGTAATGTCATATTCATTTGTGAATTACAAACATCATGTAATGGTGTTATGTACATGCCTACAACATAGTGTTAATGCATCAGATCCCATTAGAGCTCTATAGTTAAGCGCGCTCAGGTTAGAGTAGTACTGGGATGGGTGACCGCCTGCGAATTCCTAATATTTTATATGCCTATGGCATTTTATAAACTTAGTCCAATTTACCCCACATGCATCATGGGAATTTCTCTCCTCTCACTCTCTCATATATAATTGAGGTGAAGGAGGCCCTTTAAACATGCAATGGAGTGTGTGATGTAAAGATTCTTGTGAATGAAGCGTAGCCAACATGTCTTTCCTTTTAGAGATATGCTACCCCATTTTTCCAGTTTGTGTTCTACAATTTGTTTCTATCTTATTCAGTAATATAAGTTGACTTTCATTGTATTTATGTGTTCTCTTCTATATTTTTGAGTATTTTGTTTTTATATCTCAGTTATATTTATGAATTCATTTCATTTTCAAAATGATCTAGATAATTGGTATCAGAGAAGCCTTCTCCTTGTCATTTCTCAAAGTAGGTCCCTGATGAGGTCAAGGTATAGAGATTTGTGTCTCGAGCTAGTTTCTACTGAGGAAAATCGCTCTTGCTATCCCAAGAGGCCTCACATGGTGGAAGAAAAGAGAGATAGCAGAGAAGGAGATCCTTTCAATACGTTGATCGAGGAAGCCCTTGTGCGACAAAGGAATGAGATCATGGAAAACTTTTCCCAGATCCTTCGAAGACTACCGATGGTGACTCCCAAGGCATCTTCAATAAGAAATTTTTTTGCAAGTGCGATGCCCTTCAAGGTACAAGTCAATTTTGATATCCCTTTATTTGAAGGCCATATATATGTATATGCTCTAGAAAAATGGTTGAATCTGCTAGAAGGTTATTACTCTATCCAAAAAAATTCTGATAGTGAAAATATCACCTTCGTGCTCCTTAAATCCCTTCCCCATGTCAGATCTTGGTGGGAAGGTTATTGGGAGAGCTACATCATAGATGAATCTACACTATTTGGGAGAGAACCCACTTGGGAAACCTTTGTAGATTTCCTAAAGGAGGAGTTCTACCCTATCAGAAACTATGATGACCAATACATGAGATGGGAAACTCTACGTCAGAAAAGAGACCAGATGGTGGTGGAGTACACCAACATATTCCATACCTTGCACTCAAAGTTATGTATCAAATAATTTGACCGACACTTGGTTTTGAAGTACTGCAGTGGTCTACACATGCACATACAAACAAACATGGATTTATTGGACATCTCCTCACTCGGAGTTGCTTATCAATATGCAGTCAAAATTGAGCAGAAATTCAAGAAGTAGAGTAAGTGGGAGAAGAATGGATAGAGAAAGGAAGGGAAACCTTAAGAGAGACAGTCCCAGATGCAGGAAAAGAAGGGTAACAAGAAGTCTAAGAAAGACACCAAAAAGTGGTGTGAGTTCCACAATAGTCCTTGGCACAACACTGATGACTGTCACTCAATACAATCATTGGTGGTTGAGCTCAAATATAAAGATCCAAACCCTGACTTGGACGCTGATTCAGAAAATGATAAAAGGATACAAACCATTGATGTATAACCCACTCTTATTGTCACAACTACAACAATCCAACCAGAAGAGGATCTTGAGGAGGGGGAGTGACTCTTCCATTCAAAGATGTCGGTGAAGGGGACCCCACTACATCTTATTGTTGATAGAAGAATCCAAAATAACATCATCTCAGTAGAGGTTTTCAAGCAGTTGGATTTTCCAACAACACCACACCCGCAACCATACAACAATGGGTGGCTTCTCCATGGTCAAGATATTCATGTCATCCAACAATGTGGCATGTCCTATGGCATCAAGCCCTTCAAGGATGAGATATTAGGTGATGTTTCACCACTGGAAGTCTATTATGTTCTATTAGGCCAACCATATATATGAAGGAGTCATGTTATTTATGAGTCTCGACCCTGTAGTGTCATTGTTACTCTAGGGGGTCAACTATATAGTATACCAGAGGTAGTTTCAACTATTGTCCCACCAAAATAGTTCCACAAAGTAATATATGATACTAAAATTTTTAGCCTCTTCACAATCCGATCATAAGCTGAACAAAAGTACACTACAACCACTACAGCCTCAGCCCAATACCTTTCTATCCAACAAAAGAAGATCGATAGGATTGTAGAAGAGTACCAAGATGTTCTTGTTGCACCTAAGGGGGTGCCTCCACACTGCCCAATCAAGCAAGGCTATAAAAGAAACCTTCATACTCTTCATGTTCCATCTTCACCAACAGAGTCCTCCCACAGTCAGGTATATCATAAAACTATATTGGTTGAATGGATTCAAGCCCTCCAGCAACAGGTTCATGCCATCCTTCAACAAGGTAAGCATGATAGCTTCTTCAGCAAGGCAAGCAGTGCACTGTTAGGTTATGAAAAAGGTATAAATATCTTCCTTTTTCCCACATTTCATGATGTTATTTTGATTGACTTTTCGGTTATTTGGAAGTAAATAGAATAGAAAATAAACAATATACCCTTTAGTGTTGATTGTTGGAGATTAGATTACATAGATACTAAATATCATTGGAATTTTCTGGTTTTATTGCAGGATTGGTTAAATATTGTTGAACCAAAGATAGCAAGAGGAATCTTGAAGATGCGCAATCTATTGGGGGTTGAAGACTTTATAGTGCAAAGTAGTTTTAAAGATAATTAAGTTACTCATTGTAATAGTAAGCAATCCTGAGGATCTCTCGATCCTCAGGATAGCTTAATTTACCCAGATTATTGTAACATATAAGGGGTAAATAGATCTTGAAGAAAAGAGAGATTTCCCACTGAAGAATAGAGAATATAGAATTGCTACGCGTTAGCAGTTTTTTGTAGAAATGTTGTACTAGCTATGAAATTAATAGAAGCCTCAAGAAAATTTTCCATTTTTATATACTAATTTTTCAATAACAATTCTTCTAAGGACCGAGAACCTAGTCTGAAGGAGATACTATTCAATCTATAATTGTATCCGCTCAATTTCTGTCTTGTGATTCAATTCTCTTTTATAGTAGTTAGCAAATGCATAGGTGTGTTGATGATTTTATGTCAGTTTCAAGAAATAGATATGCCCTGAAGTATTGAATGATTGTTGTTCCAATTTCCATTACTCAGATTCGATGCGTGAAGGTTCCTCATAAGTTCACATTTGTTGTTCCTTTCAAAAGTTTACATTTGTTGTTCCTTTCAAAAGTTTACATTTGTTGTTCCTTTCAAAAGTTTACATTTGTTGTTCCTTTCATTAGTTGACATTTGTTGTTCCTTTCCACTAGAATATAGTTGTTGTTCCTTTCAATATAAATATGTTTTCCGTCTCTTTTCAGTTAGATTACAATCTCTGTTTCTTTCCATAGATGGAGTAATTTGCCTTTTTCTTTTCAAAAATTCTGATTCATAATGATAGCAATTCTTGCAACTCTTTATCTAGATTTTATTACTGCTCTTAGAATGAATTCAATAGATTAGATAGTTCCTTTCCTTTTGCATAGATTTAGATTTCAATCCCTATAATCTTTAATGAATGTTTGAGGAACTTGATTGTTGACAAACTCAGATCTTCTTTCGCTACACGATTTTAGCCTCTATAAGATATTTGCATAGACTTTGATGATATTCTTTGAGATAAAAGAGAAATCCTCGGGTTGATAAATTAATGTTAAACTAAGGTTGTTTTTAGACATCTTTAGAGCCCAACATTTTAGCGCCATTACCAGGGAAGAATGTCAAAGGTAGCATAGATTGTGCCTCTAGAGGATGAGCTATTGAAGACAGAAGGTAAGAACCTACACAGGCAATAAGTTAGATGCTTATACCAGTGCCTACCTCCAGCTGACGCATTAAGAGGTTACATAGGTGTTTTTTTCCTTTTCAATTTTTTTCCTTTTTTGTTGTGTGAAGTGTGTATCACTAAGAAGATCTTGAAAAACCAAAACCTCCACCAAAAATTACCAAACCCCAGAGCTCGGTGCTCCCTGGAAGAAGTACTTTCATAGACGACATCATCCGAAAAGAACAATCTAAACCCTTGGTTGGACCTAGAAAAGGATCCAGCCAAATCCCTCAGGTGGTAGCTTCACCAACTACATCCCACACTGAGATTGATAGCAAAACTAAAGGGACTGAGGTAAGTTTTCAGATCACAGATATTCTACCCCTCAACCCTTTAGGAGAGGGAAAATCTTGTAACTTGGAGGAAGGAGAAGGAGAAACTAGTGGGATAACTAAGGCATACCCACCACCCAATCCTAAAAATTCTGCAAAAGAAGAAGGCATACCTGAAATTTTAGACAGAGGGAGTGCAATCAGATCCCCTAGAATATCGTGCAACCAATCAATTCAAATGAAATATCCAAATCAATAAATCCCTATATATTTCTAGCATATTTTTGATCAAATGGCACAAGCAAATCCACAACGTCCCCAAACTTCCACTTTGGAATATCTGATAGTTGATCCAATTTCCAATGCCCCCATGAAGGCTATTCCCTTACAAAACCTGCCAACCTTTCATGGATTAATCTCAAAAGATCTGGATGCATTCTTATTTGAATTTGATGTCCTATGTAGAGGACATGATTACACCTATGAACCCCCAAAATTAAAATTGTTCCCCTCCACTTTGAAAGGAGTAGCTCTATGATAGTTCATGGGATTAGGGGGAGGAACTATAAACTCATGGGATGAAATGAAACAATCCTTCTTGGAAAAATATCAGGATTATTGTAGAACCATAGACTTAAAAGATGAAATCTTTCAAATGATTGCAAAAGAAAATGAATCATTAGAAGAATATTTAGAGAGATTTCAATATAATTTACAAAGATCTCCTTATGGAACACTACTAGGCGAAGTATTTAAGGCAACCTTGATTAAAGGTATGAAATATGAATGGGTAGAAACGTTGAATTTAATGGGGAAAGGTGATATTTATCAAGAATAATGATGACATTATCCTATTGTGCATCACGTGCTCAAGAGGAAGTTCACGGCCCAAATTAGGGATACGTACCCCCTTCACCAGAAATAGCAATATTACCAGTGGGGGTGTTAGTCGAGCTGAAGTTGGTAATCTCTTAGAAAAATTTAAAATGAACATTCTAAGAACTCTGAATACACAATTAGATGTGTTGCAGGCCAAACAAAAAAAATAGAAGCAGAACAAACGTTAGCCATATTTTGCCACAGGTGTAGAAGGAAACATGGCCCAAGGGATTGCCCTTTGGATGTAGTTCGGGCTTGCACTATTTGCACCAAGGATCATGACATGGAACAATTCCCATCGCTTCTTGGACTAAAAGTTGTATTTAGGGAAGTAGAAGAAGAAACAGAACCATTATATCTAATGGCTCAACGTCATCAATGAGAGAATCGCCCCCCAAATACATTGCAGAACCCTTTCTCTTCCTTCCCTTGGAAATATAACCAACAAGCTCCTGGTAGCACATGGCAGGATCAACCGTTCACTAATCAAAACTGGAAACCCCATCAATATCCACCTGCAAATCCCACTTGACAAAACCAGCCCACTACAACCCCTACTTGGCAGAATCAACCAACTACAACTTCTACCTGGCCTAACTCACAATATCCCACCTCATCCTGGAAAAACTCCAATAACAACATTTACCCTTCATAGCGGCCCAACATGACTGCCCAAAACCCAAATTGGAATCAGAATTGGTAGTGCCCCATGGGGATAAACAATCAACCCATGGGGATGGCCCCTCAAACTCAGCCTACATTACAAGCCCCACTTCAATTGCCCCAAAATCCACAATCCCAAATGCGTCCTCAACTACCATCCCAACCTCACCCAAATC
>JASDQU010279039.1:4116-14827 GCA_032191745.1 Picea mariana
TAACCCAAACAATCACTTGTCATTACTTGAAGCCTCCTCTATCCGGGAGGTTGGGTGGGCTCTATCAGTGATCAGGATGACACTTGTGAGTGGAAACACACAAGCAATGAGCATTGGGAAAATGGTGATGAAACACCGTGTTTCAGCACCAACTTGTGAGAATATTTAAAAACAACCAGGTAATTTATCCAAACTGTGAGTAATCTAAAAAACATAAACACATAACTACTAATCTACTCCAATCACTAACCCAAACAGTCGCTCATTATGACATGAAGCCTCTGTTATCCTGGAGGCTAGGTGGGATCTATCACTAATCAGGATGACACTTGTGCGATGTGAATGGAAACACACAAGCAATGAGCATTGGAAAAACAATGGTGAAACACTGTCCTGAAACACCGTGTTTCAACACCATCTTGTGAGAATGATTTAAAAATGCCCATGTAATTTAATAGTTTATCCAAACTGTATTCTATGAGTAAGCTCAAAAACTAAAACACAGAACTACTGATCTACTACAATTGGAAATTACTAACCCAAACAATCATTCATCATGACCTGAAGCCTCTGCTATCTTGGAGGTTGGGTGGGGCTGTGGCTTCTATCACTGATCATGATGACACTTCTGTGACGTGCGTGGAAACACACAAGCAATGAGCATTGGGAAAATGATGTTGAAACACTGTGTTTCAACACCAGCTTGTGAGAATGATTTAAAAACACCCAGGTAATTTATCCAAATTGTGGGTAAGCTCAAAAAATTAAACACATTACATAGAACTACTAATATACTCCAATCACTAACCCAAACAATCATTGGTCATGACCTGAATCCTTTGTTATCTTGGAGGTTGAGTGGGCTCTATCACTGATCAGGATAAACCCTAATAGCATATGCACTTAATGAATGCCATGTTAGAACGTTTTAGAAATTCAGAATTTAAACTTTGAAAGTCTTTTCGGTTTTTATCCTTAAAAATAAATCACAAAAAAAATTAGGAAAATCATTTTTCGTTGAATAAAAATTTGTTCGTTATATCTTGACAGGGTGCTTCCAATATCATCCACTAAAGAATTTTAGTCAACCAGATCAACGGTTCCCGCAATTTCGAAGTTCTAAATTTGCGCAAGCATTAAACAAAAGAAAATTACAAAGGCACTTCAGGACTTCGCGATTCGGGAGTTTCAAATTCATAATGCCTAAAGATAAAAAAAAAAAAAAAACCAAAGCTGCAAAGCTTCAGAGTCCTGGACCCTAATCCCCAGAGACAGGTTCCCATGAAAATATTTTAAATAAAATCGACTAATGAGTCACATCCCACCTATCAAAAACTTCATTTTGGCTGACACGTGGCACTCTTTTGGGGATTTTTTGTCAGATCATTCGCACATTTTTAGGTGACACATGTCACTCACCTTTTTCATGATACTTCATCAAAAGTGACATCATCACTACCACATCACTCTGGGAAATAAATTAAAGAACAGGTTCAAAAATGTCAGAGCGTCGGAGCACTGAAATACCAAAGCACTTGTGATCATGATAAATAAGACACTTAGAAAACTTAATTAATTAAAACATATTTAAATTTTAATTAGTTGTGATTAAAGATAAGTAATCACTATGTAGATTCGACCTTCGGGAGATATCTATTGTCTTTCTATCAAAACCCTCGAATGTTGAGCTACCGAAGTACTCAGTTCTCACTGCACATACACACTCACAAACTGTCGGAGCTCCAGAGTTCTGGAGTCCCAAAGTACTTAAAAAAAAAGGTTTGATTATTCTCTCCACGAATTCGGCCTTCGGAAGATATACACCATCTTGCATTCAAAACTCTCGAATGTCAAAGTTCCGAAGTAATTAAAACTAAAAGCGACTTTAAACCCTGATTAATTAAAACAAAAAATATTTAATAATTGATTAACTACTCCACGAATTCGGCCTTCAGAATATGTCTATTATCCATTGTTTTTATTTCATAACCCTTGAATGTTGAACTGTTTAAGTACGTTATCTTAATTACATCCATTAATTTGTGACTGCCAGGTAATAAATTTGAAAGATTTTGGAATGATTACTCTATCAGTAGATTAATACAAAAATAGTTATACATTAAATTTTGTTGTAAATAAAGGCATTTCAAGTTTCAAATCATTTCTCCATTAGCATCTGAAATTTGTGTATCCAGCATTGTGAGCTCACAGGTTTTGCTTCTCGCGGGAAGGTTAACTTCATCTTTTGAAAATCATGGCGCCGCACAAAATAGGAAAGAAGTAAGATTTATCGACTGACGAATCAAACCCAAATGCAGATATACTCTCAGGTACTACTTCTTGATTGACAGACTCCACCAAATCTTTGAAATAAGTTTATGACATTTTGGAGCACGAAATTTGTCTCTTACCAGATGATTCAGCGGAAGAAGATGATGATACATTTTCAGCTAATCTTAGACATGTGGTGAAGTATAAATTACATAAAGTTGTTTCTTGGCCTAAACTTAAGCCTTACACTGATATGATAAGTTGGACCCTGGAACGCGTGGATATTCCAACAAGAAGCATCTTCAATCACCAGAAGACCTTTGTAGACTCTTTTCGACCCGAGGATATTCAAGTAATGTATAAATTATCTTATAAACCCAAATATACCTACAATTCATCGTTTATATTGAAGTTTGACGATGAGGAATGCACTAAATATGATAGAAGCATCCACGATATGGTGAAAACCTAGTGGGGTAATCCAAGCAAGTTCAAATTTGATACCCATGGTGTATATTCTACAGCATCATGTGATGCTCATATCATGTATATTGCCATGATTCTCTGTATATTGTTTGGTAGGAAAAATCCTGCGCATTTTACTATAGAATGGGTTCCCATAATCCATGAGGTTGTTGAGGGTTACACTTTTGATTGGGGGGGAATTTTATCAGACAATTTAGCCAAGGAAATTGTGGAATACAAGATGCTAAAATCTAAAGGAGAGCGTGCCCCCTTTATATGTATGCATTCATTATGGATGCAATCTATTTTAGGAATCCATTTCCTCTCATGAATTGGAGCTGGACTCCGACTAGTACCGAGCCCATACATTTTTATGACTCTAAATTATGGGAGGAAAATTCAAAGGAAATCTTCTATGAAATTTGTCATAATGTAGTAATCCCAATTCATGAAGCTATCTCTGGACAACCTCCCCCCATAATTTCAGAACAGATCATTGGAAATTTGGGTGCTATCACAGATTGGTATATTGAGGAAATCTTTTCTTATATTAGAGTGTTCGGTTGTTATTTATCTCCGCATGCTCTCCCCATATTCCTACCTGACAGACTAGTTTGCAGAGAAGTATCTTATCAAACAGTCTCAGGAGGAATAACTAAAGAATTGAAGGTGGCACATAAGAGAGTGTGGCCAACCTTTCCCATACAGGTTGGCGTGTTTCATTATCTAATTTTGGACACGCTAAGGTTGAAGCTTCAGCCTTAGAAGATATCAAATTGGTTGATATTGAGTATAAAAGGAATGATCCTCATAGGGTGGTTGAAAATCATCTATCTCAATTAAATATGAAAAGATATATACATGAAGATTCCCCCTATGATAAAATTTTCAGAGGAGTAAGATCATACGATGAAATTGAAAGAAGATTTCAAAATTTTCCTCAAGATCAACAGTCAGGCTTCCTCAATTTTCAGAAGCATAGAAGGAATAGTCTACCCAAGGTCTTGCGGGGAGAAAAAAATGCAATTTCACAGGTGACAGAATTGACAGAGCCCAAGCAACATAGCTTGGTTGAGGAAAAGGCTAAGGAAGGGGAGAAGAGCTCAGATACATTATCTAAATATGCAATAATATCAGTATCAGGTAAAGATGAGAAAAAATTATTAGCATCATTTGAGGCTTTCATGAATCACGGGAATATTTTTCCTTTATCATCGCCAAATACTGAAACTCCAGTGAAATATGCCACAAACCAAGAAGGATCTATTGCACTCAGTTCTCCCATATCATCATTAACTCCTCTAGCAACAAGTATTGAGTTACTTGGTTCAGAGATTATTAATATAGATGACCTCGCACCTATTCAACTTGAAGAAATGCCTCCATCAAATTTCTTTTTCAACAAGAAAAGGAAGGCTATCATAAGAAAGGAAGCTCGACAGAAAGAAGGAGTAATTAACAAAAAGAAGAAAATGATATATGATGGACAAGGACATAGTGACCCTGAATTTGCAAAAGAAGTTGCAGACTCATTGAGAGCCTTTGCAAATGCTAACTAGTGGTCAGTGGATAAACTCACAAAGCAATTGGAACAAAAGAGTCTTTTGGTTGAACAATTGCATAATGATATGCAACAGATGGAAAGGAATGCTAGAAATAAAATCAATTTTGATACAGATAAAATAAAATAAGGTTTTGAGCAACGGATAAAGCAGTTAGAAGAAAAAATGGAATTAAGTGTTCAAAATCAACAGGTGATCAATACTGTGTTTTCCGAGAGAGACAATTTAATAGAGCAGTTGCAGTCTCAAATAACTTTATTTGAGGACACAAGAATGGGTATCACTACATTTAAGAAGCAAGCATCTGAAATAAATGGAAAGTTGGAAACTGTCCAGCAAGGCCTATACCAAAATATGGATATTATTCAAAGACATTATCAAGTGATTAATAATTCCTTGAAGAATATTCATGAAAAGGAGAAGGAAGGCTATACATCTAGGTCCAAATTACAAGAATTCATAGTATGGAGACAAAAAACCAATGTACCTAGGCTTGCCCCATTTTCACAATATGAGAAGATAAAGAGAGAAATTGCTTTAAAGGTCTGGGAAAAAAATATTGAAGAAAGTAAGAAGTTGTCTAGAGAAGCAAAGGAAGCTTGTCTTAACACTCTCTCAATTGTAGAGCTGGAAATGGCTAAGTTTGATGGCAAGGCTATCCCTGATACACCTGGACAAATAGAGATTGAAAGGAGCAAAGAGAATTCAAAGAAAAATAAAGAGAGTGTACAAAGTTCTATCCAACAGGTAGATCATGTTTATTTACAAATGATAAATGATCTATTGGTAAAACCAAGCTTACAACATTAGGTTACAGCACAGGAAATGGTGAAAATTCAAGAGAAATTACCTTTGGTACATCAAAAGGTTTTCTCATTTGAGTTGAATGCAAATTTCGAGCCTTCCAAATTTGTTGTGGCATTAATGGAAATGCATGCTCAATTCAACGATCAGAAAAAACCAAGTACATCTGCAAGAAAATAAAGCACAAGTGAAGTGCGAGCAAACCGAAGAAATCTCAGGAAATTCATAAAAGCATGCATTGTTTCTTTTAGTTTGATTATATTCTATTTTTGAGATCAAAGAATGTGGAATGTCTAACTACTTTTGGTTAAGACATTTTTGTATAAATAAACATATCTAAGATCTATTCAAGGCTTCTTCTTGTCGAATGTAAAAGAGAACTCATTGAATATCAATAGAAAAGAGAAGACAAAGATTATACATCTCATTTTTCTTGAGTTATGTTATTTCCTTGTATTTCCATTTCCTAATCATATTGTCTTCACTCAATGTCTCTTGAAGATTGAAAGATCGCAATTTAGTAATACATCTATTGTTGTCTCTATATATTGGAAGTTTGTCTAGTTACAATTTTTCCTCTGTTATTATTGTGAGTAAAATAAGCCCTATATCTGTGTGAGTTTCCTCATTTTAAATCATCTATCAATAACTCCTTCATCATAATTCTTCTACTGCGAATGAGGTAAGATTTATCTGTATTTGATACCTTACTTTTTTTTAATAGTTTTTGTTAATCGATTATACTTTTCATAAGATAAAAATTTAAGACTCAAAGAAAGATATATTTCCTATGTGTTTTCTAATCACAAAAAATTCATTTGAAGTTGCATCTTAAAAACAGAAGGTAGAAAAAGCATTACAAAAACATTCTTTTAAATATTTTGGATGCCTGACATTATTCTATGAGCCTAGAATCAATCTCAGGAAAAACATGCCCAAAACAACGCTGCTATTAGCGGAGCGGAGAACCATGAGCCCATAAATGATAAGATATTAAGATTATCCCTACACAGTCGTGACAAATTTCAAAAGTTGCAGAGAGGCCTCAGAAGCCACTTATGACTTACCCAATATCAAGATTCAAGGTGTTGCAGGGGCCAATCTGACAACCATAAACGTTGACACAAAGCGACCGGAAGATGGCTAGAACTCAATGTTTTCTCCTTATGTAATTTGAAAATTTTTACAATAGAATTTTGAGTTGGAACTTGGCATTTGAAGATTTCAAGCTAGGCATGGATGAAGGTTTCAAGTCGAACCACTTGGATCTATTAATATTGTGAAGTGCCATCAAATTGAGGCAAAATTTTCTGAAACCCACGACCGAATTCATGTAAAACTCCAAATCGGGGGCATCCTCTATAAAACTAAAAACTCCAAATCGGTGGGCAAAAACACCTAAGGCCAATGGCCATTCCCAAATCGAGGTGAATCATGGTCCTTGGCCCTGTTAAAAAACTAAAATTGTGGGCAAAAACCCCCGAAGATAGATGGATACTCCCAGAAATCAAGAAAAAGGGAGGATGACTACCATTTTTCCAAGGAGAAAATGTAATTAATATTTAAATTTCGACTATCATTTTTGGGCTAAATATATAATTAATATTTTTTTTTAAATAAAAGAGGGGCGAATTGGGATTAATATGGTTTTTATTTTTAATATATAAAATTCGCCCTACCAAAATTTGAAGGGACTAGATTTCACCCATGGGAGAAATTTTGCCCCTAAATTTTTCTATGATATCCACTATAGGCATACCTATAAATTGTGACAATTTGGACTGTTGGTGACCAAGATATTCCCAAAGGTGGTCCCATAGAGAGCTGCAAAAGCCACCATTCTCTCAACTGCAGGGTTGAAAAATTTCTCCCATCTCTCTTAATTTTTGACAATTTGCAAAGAATAATCTATAGAGTTAATGTTGGGGTGAAAACCATAGTTGTCTGGAAGAGGCACTTAAAACAATTTTTGAATAAATGAGCTAACAAATTTTGAAGGAATGGGCACAAGCAATGTAGTTGATGGGTTCATGGAACAATTCTTAGATAAGAAAAATCTTCATACACAAGAAATAATTTGAGGGACGGGGTACCAATCTCGAAGAAAAATCAATGTAGCTGATGGGTACATAGAATAATCCTCAGATGAGAAAAATCTTCATACACAAAAATAATTTGAGGGAAAATTGAAGAAAAAAAAATGTAACTCATCGTTTCTAGGGTCAAGAAAATTGACATATCCATGGACAATGGAGCATTGGGTCATACTATCTCGGCAGACTTGAACTTAGATCATCGTTCCCAGAGGATTGAAGAATTCAACGAGATGGGCATATGTGACCTCAGGGTCGAGATCCCCCACATAGAGCGAAGCCACACGTGGAAACTATGGTGTTTTTGTTGCTACCATCGCTGATGATAACGAAATCTATCTATCTAATAAAAACCCCACTTCGTAATCTAAAGAAATTGTGATAATTTGAATTGTTCGTGACCATGATATTCCCAAAGGTGGTCCCATAGGGAGCTGAAGACGCCATCATTCTCTCAACTGTAGGTTTGAAATCTTTCTCCCAACTCTCTTTATTTCTGACAGCTTACAAAGAATAATCTACAGAATTTAATGTTGGGGGTGGAAACTGTAGTTGTCCAAAAGAGGCACACAAGCAATGTTATTGATGGGTACCTGGAACAATCCTCATGAGAAAAATATTCATACACAGAAAGAATTTGAGGGACAGGGTACCAATCTCGGTCAATTGACGGCGTCAATGGGTTTTCTATTCAATCACTCGACCCAATTCTCAGCCATTCTGCCACAAATATGCCTTGTTGAGCTGATTAGCTCGACAACAATATCGCTGCTAGGTTCGGCTTCCAAGTTCGTATTTCGGTTTCCTTCCGTTCGTGGGCCTCCCTCAATATTTGTTTCACAGTTATCTGTATGCGTGAAGGGGTTTAATTTTCTACCCTAATGGGCCAAGCCAACTTAACCTTGATTTCCTTCTTTGTCAAAAACCCTAGTGACAGGTTTGCCTCTTTCTTCATTATCTCCCCTCGGACACTATAATTTGTGTCAATTTGCCTTACAAAAATAATAAAATCCCTTCAATTTTCTCCCTCTATAACGAAGCAGGCAGATATAAATATGTACCGGAAAACTGTTTTTTAAAAGTGGCACCTTCTCTCTATATTATTTTGGCCCAAAGTTTCAAATTTCCTTAATACCCATACCCCATATATAAAATCTGCAACGCCCCGAGATCGAAGGTCGGCTCTGCTAACCGATTGAATGCAATGGGAATAGACTTGAATCTAAGGGAGCTCATGAACACAACCCAACTAAGGAATAATGCTACAGTAACTAGAATTTGTAGAGATGTTGGGTGGCTACAATTCTTTGAGCGCCTCAGAGGGTATAATGACAACATGGCCTTAAATTTTGCATAGAACTTGAGATACACCATTGCTACAGTAAAAGTCTGGATGTAGAAGTGAAGCATCGCAGGTCATAGGCCTTCTTTCTTCACCATTTATAGTGTTGATGATATCGATGATGTGTGCTGGTGAATTTTGAGTTGCAGCAGGGTATGGTTGAGGCTCGGGCTGGGAATCAAAGATTGTATTTGTAGGTGCTTTAGAATTCAATGATAATTCGAGTAGGTAAGCAAGAAAGATTATATTCCAGCAATTCCTTTAACACAGAGGAGTTTATGCCTTCGGAATACCTGGCTTAGATGGATCAGATCCCAGGTATAGGTGTAGGTGTCGATATTAACATGTATACTTCATCCACGAGACATGTGAAGTTGAAATTAAGTGTTTACGTAATCCCTAGGCTACGTGCCAATCGTTTTTGGCCTAGGTTGTTAAAATGAAACATGTTTCATGAATAATTTTCTTCTTTAAAGATCACGATTAGATAACATTGCACATATTGTATGATTTAACTCATGTTTTCCCATTTTCCCAATCCTACGTGAAATTCCAAACATGATTACTGATTTATATGATTGATTCATTTTTCGAAATTCGAATCAATTGGGTCGTTTAAAAATATGAAAAAACTTTGAAACAACCTGAAACAAAGCCTCATCTTTGAAGTTTCCAATAAAAATGAATTTGTAAACATGTTAATTCTCTTTTGATCCTGACATCCATTCCCCTTATTATCTTATTTTTCATCCTTTCTATTGTTTCTCTGGAGAAGAGAAATCCATTTGGGACGACAAATCCATTTCTCTGGAAATTCAGTAGCCACGAGACAAATCAGTTTGGTAGGGTCAAGCACCCCTGTGGATCACTCCCTCTATTCGAAGTTATAACAAGTTTCACATCAACTTGTGTGGACTTCGACGGGACCAAATGGACCGGTTATGAATGATCAACTCAAACAGGTGAGGCGACTAGGTAATTCCTAAATTACATGACATGTAATCGTAGCAAATACTCTTATTCATATGTTATCATTAGAATTCTTGCGAATTTAATCAATTAATTAAAACTTATAAATAATATTTCAACTCACCTTTATTATAAAATTGGTTATTATATATAAATGTTAATAACTTTATTATATTTTGAAAATATATTTTCAATTTTCAAAAATAAAAAATAAAAATGCCTCGTGAGAGGTCATAAGGGTTCATGCTTGTACCTTGATACCTGTATTCTTTACAAATCACTCAAACGAGGCAAGGACTATCCCTTCTTTTTAAATATGGGAAACGTTTTTTATATTGATTTATAATTATGTTTTTATTAAATGATTTTATTATAAATATTTTTTTAACTTGAAAGATAGTTAACAAACCACAAATTATATTAAATGTTTTTATATTATTAAAATTAAATATATATTTAATTTTTTTTATAAATTATAAATTTAAATATTTTTTCATTATTATTCAATTACACATTCATAAATTTAGATAATATGATTTAAAATATGTTAAAAAATTAGTGTAAATTTGTTTTAGCTACTAATCTATTATGCAATCAAAGGAATCAAATCTTTTGAGGTGCAAATCTTACTTGAAATTTTTTTAGTCTAAAAAAAGTTTTTGTCTTAAAGACTTATCAAATCCATGTTGAACAGAGAAGAAAATACACATCTCCTTGAAATTAAACAACATGGTATTAAAATGTTTTTACCATAAAATACTTTTTACTTTCAAATGTTATAATATTTTTTTGTTATTAAATTTATTTTAAATGTTATGTTTCAACATCTCCCTCATATTATTAGGATGTAGAAAGTACCTCTTGTGAGAATAATATTTTTTTTTACTTTTAATTATTTTATAAATAAAGATGATACAAAATTATTTTAGTTAAGCTATATATTGAAATATTTTATTTATAAACGACATTAAAATATTGTTTTCTTATTAATATTTTTTAATAAGATGTATAAACTTAACAATTTGATAATGAATTCTAGGTCGTACTTCTTTTTAGACCTCAATGGTGAAATAATGAATGCTACATCGTAATGCTAAGTGGTGCTCAAAATGTGAGTTTATTTCAGAGTTATTGCCCATCACATCCATGTATCCATTACGTTTATTAATGTTTTTATGATATGGAGACCTCGGTGGTAGGGCCTT
>JASDQU010279047.1:0-14842 GCA_032191745.1 Picea mariana
CTTCACCTTCATCAAGAGTCCAATTAGGATTTTCTGGAGGCTTATTTGGTGTAGAAGGTCCCTTTTTTGGTGGCATGTTGGCCAAATATCACTTTTGAATCTTGATTTTGAGGCGGTTCTGCTAGACAATATTTATTCTATTCTGTCTCCCAAGTTTCGGCCCTTCTAGGTAAGAAACCTTCTTTTAGGTAGTTCTCTGATATTTCTTCTCTGCAATTCCACAAGTCTAATCAAAATTGGATGTGCCAAGTGGAATTTACGGTAACTTCCTCACAACTTACCGATTTTTGGCCTTTCCAGGAGATCTCACTTGTATAGCATGCCTCGCACAAAATAATTGATATAAAATTCTGAAACTCGCACCCAAAATACTACAGACTGTCCACGATCCAATGCAACCAGTCCCACTCAATTGGGATACTCTAGCAAGAATTTATGATTGTTTTACCTAGAACACCTTCTTGAGACTAGTCAATAGGACTAGGCAGATACCCTATCTTACACAAGGTGTATATACAAATTTACGATGACCCAAAATCTGACATTTTTACCACAGATACCTTACTAATTTTTGTAAATGGCCTACAGATTTTAGGGTCTGAAACGTTACAGAAATTGTTTTATTGCGAAAATTCCGCAATGACTCATTTCAGGATGATTCCAAAACCCTATATTGTACAGGTTGTATCTCCAAAAGTATAAGGCCTCAGGAGCTGAATTTTGAACCCAGCGTACCTTGATCTGTCTACTAAATATCCTCTAAGCTGTTCCTTCTGAAACATTGTAGAAAAAAAGTTATAGTGAAAATTCCACGGTGTCTCAGATGTAGCAGCGAAACCCCAAGACCTTGAGCTCTAATACCATATGTTAAGAACCCAACATCAATATAGCATAGAAAAACCTCAGGAAAAGTACTCAACGCCTTGAAAAAGAGATAATTTCAGATAATAATCCTCTTCGAGGGGGCAACCTCCTTTTACCCCACTTAAATGTTCAAGTACAAGATGATTCAAAATGAAAATGTCTCCTTGGTATATATAGGAGACTAGGAGGTATAATTACAACTAATGGCCTAAAGCCGACATAAATAAAATAACATTACTAATATAATATGCCCCAATTAAGGGGTAATGAGCCAATATTAGGGCTTAACAAATAAAGGAAATCTTAGATAAAGATCCAAAAGGGAAGAGGTGTGAAGGATATCGTCTCACGGAGGATGGATTGCTAATATACAAAAACATATTTTATATACCTAATTTTGCTAAACCAAAGGATCTTATAATGAATGAGTTCCACAAGAGACCTTATATAGGTCACCCAGGTTATTAGAAAATGATAACAACAGTTAAGAAATTTTATTATTGGCCAAGGGTGAAAATGGATATGAGTAAGGTAGCTCATTTCACTTTGGTGAAATCCACCTACAAAGTAATTGACTTTGCAAATGTTTTCATGAAATATATTTTGAGATTGGATGGCATGCTTAAGATGATCGTATCAGATCGAAATACCAAATTTACTTCAAATTTTGGAAATGATTATTTGCATGCTTTGGGACACAATTGGATTTCAGCATTGTTCACCATCCTCAGACAGTTGTGAAAACAGAGAGGGTGTACATAGTGTTGGAGGATACGTTAAGAATGTATGCTATGCACCAACCTAGGAAGTGGGAACATTAATTACCCCTGGTGGAGTTTTCCTATAATAATGGCTATCAAGAGTCATTGAAAATGAGTCCCTTTCACACCTTATATGGAAAGAAGTGTAGTATCTCAATCAACTGGGATATTCCAATAGACATGATTACACTTGGACTAGACATGCTGAAGGAAATGGAAGAGGAAGTGGCCAAGATAAAATAGAATTTGAAGGTGTCTCAGGATAGATAGAAGAGCTACATTGACATGAATAGAACTCATAAGGATTTCAAAGTGGAATACTATGTTTATCTTAGAGTTAAGACTAAGATAAGTTATCTCATAATGGGAACCTACACTAAGTTAGCACCCCTCTACTATGGACGATTCGAAGTACTGAAGTGAGTGGTACCAGTGGCATACAAGTGGAACCAAAAGGAGAATTCCACGTCAAGCCTCAACGCATCATGGATAGGAAAGAGACATTGCTCCAAAACCAATCCATCATGCAGGTCAAGGTGCAGTGGAAGCAAATTGGAGTAGATGAGGCCACATGAGAACTAGAGGATGCCATGAAAGAGGGATACTCATTTTTGTTTACTGTATAAAGTTGTTTATGAAAATGGTAAAACACTAAGGACGATGTTTATCTTAAGAAGGAGGGGAATGTAACACCCCATTTTCCCTCAGTATGTAATTATAACTATGACTTAATGTTGCCATGAATTGAGACAAGGATATTTGTCTATTATAAGACTAGATTGGACATGTTCAAACTATGTAAATATTTTTTGTTAATGAAATCTTGTTGGACAACTGACTGAAGGGTGGAGCTCTGATACAAAACATGATACTACAAGTGGAAACCAATGAGGGGAAGTGATTACCTTGCCTAAGAGCCATGGTTCCAATTTCCAAATTTCACATTTGAAGTTATTTTCCCTCTCTTCTCATTTTCCCAAAATCAGTTAATAAAGGGATTTGGTAGTTGGGTAGCCAACCACCCACAATGAAGAAGGTATGGATAACTAGATGAATAATTGAAGAATGCGAGCCATTGGTACAACTAGTAGCCACCTCATTTTCCAGGATTGACCCAAAGACTCCTCTAATGTAAGGAAGAGAAATTGTGAACCTTTGGCAGAAGGAATATACAACGAGGGAGATTGGCAGCGAAGGGAGTTATGGAAAGAAGGGGAGTTAGTGGTAAAGAGGTATGAGAAAAAGTGAGAAAAACTTTCAAGTAGAGCTCATTGTTGAATTCTAATTAGAGAAAACCTCAACCCAACTAGGATGGAGGGCTATGAATTTAACACCTGTTGGATAGGAAACCCACACTGAGAGGGGAGGATGTCAAGGGATTGTGTTAGTATTGAATGGACTCCCACATGGAGAGGTTAACTAGCTAGGAAGACAACTGAGAAAACTTGTGGAAGCCTTGACTTGGTGGGTGAAAGGGGATTCCTATTGTTGACTATATGTGAAGGAGAGTGGCCTTCACACTCAACCCAACTTACCTTAAGAGACTTAAGTTCTCTAGTGGTATCATGGTATAGAATGGGGTTGGCATATTGTATAGAATCATAGTGCAACATATTCTACAGTTGGGTGGAAAAACACTCACCCTCAGTCAATTTGGTCTAGACGACAATTTATAAATAGTTAAGTATTTACTTATGCTCTGTATATTCAAATGTTTGAATAAAATATGCATGTTTTTCATTCATGAAATGACATGGATTCATGAGAAGGATGGATGAATGTATGACTATAATTTTATGTGTCTTGAATAAATTTTCATTATTGGTTACCTTCTTTTGAATAAATTCTCAGACAACCTATAATTCCTATCTTAAAACCCCAAGAATGGTTCAGAATTGCATGGGGTTCATTTACTCAAGAATGATCTTAATTCCCTTGAGTTTCCATTTCATGAACCCAGGATATGGAAAGTATATGCCGAGAAGTTTCTTTATCCAACCCTTGAAATCCAATTGTATAGGATTCAAGCTATCAAATTCTTCTTTTCCCCCTTTTTACCTATTAACAGAATGCCTCGAGGTAGAAACCATGAAATCCAGAATTTTCGGGATTACTAATATCTAGAGTTTCTTTATTTTAAAATCCTATACGTTGGAACCCCAATGTGGATCATTGATATGGAATCTTGATTGGGGGGAAACCTTGACCTATTAGAACCAACTATACAAAATTGAGACCTCGGGGTGGACCCTAGGTTGTTGGAACCCTTGCTGGAGGAACAATGGATATGCAGGCTAGAGAACATCCAAGATTTACGATAAGTGGACCCTTTCCAAAAGCCCAGATGTTGGATGATGGAGCTATGTAGATGGAACCCTCAATCCCAGTAGCAGACATCCGAAGAAATGCGTTAATCAAACTTTTGTAAAAAATCCAGATTCAGATACAAAAATGTGACGCAGTGGAACCCTGAGGTTAATGACATCATGGTGACGTGGAATCCATATAAGAGTGATGTGGAGTCCAAGTAGCTAGAACCGCCATGGATTTTAGGTGGCATGCCATGGTGGTAGGTCCTGATACAGAGTCTGGATGGTGGAACCCGAAACAGGAATCAGGACCACCCAAAAATTTTAAAATATGGAAAATATTTGAAGTGTTATTTTGGTAAAATGTTGGATCTTGGATTCCATGTCAACATGCCATGTCAAAATAAACGTCAACTAAGTGATCTTTTATTAGGGTCACGGTGGTAGGTTGCAAGACAGAGGTTGGATGATGGAATCGGGACCATCTAGAAATTCATAAGTTTTTAAAAATGGGCCTTTAACAAAAATCCAAACTTTGTATTCCATGTCAGTGGTGTTGCATCATGCCACGATAGTGTGCACGTGTTGTACCACATCAGTTAGGTGACAATGTAAGCCTTCGTAGGATTGAAAAATAAACTTAAGGAACATATCTCAAGAAATATGGACGAATGGAATTTCTCCTTGGCAAAACACTGTATTATGGAATCAGGGGGCAAACCGAGGCCATCCAGAAATCCAAAAATTTGAGATTTCCTAAAAAGGGATTTTTGGAAAATGTTGGATGTTGGATGTGGAACTACGATGCATAGTGGAACCCTTTAACCCGTGAATCGAATAAGTGGAGTATCCAAGTGGAGGACGACATGTGGAATAGCACAAGCGTTCTCCTGTGGTGATTTTTGGGATGAAGGGAGGGGATTGCTATTAGTCAAGCACTTCTAATCCCGAAAGGAATGAGGACCATTGATCATGATCGAACTCAACCATAAGATCTTTCGGGAAAGTGTTTTCAGGAATATTTTAAGCCCAATAGGTTACCATTTTGAAGAGGTGACTCTCAAAGTGGTTTAATAGACATGGACATTTAATCTCAAAATAGATATGGTCCATTAGATTAGATAGATCTTAACCGTTAGATCTATTGAAGTTAGATGACCCCATTAACTATCGCAGAGATTAAAAACATGCCTTGATCTAGGTCATTAATCAATGCATTTCCCCACTGCCTAATCTAACGAATGAGCATGTTGTTTCATAAATATTCATTTAGGAGTCTCGTAGTATCTTGGCATCCCGAAGAGAGATTGGTGGCCTATGGCTTAGGTGGCAGCCTATCTTTAAGAGTTGAATTCCAGGAAATCCCATTTGGAAGTTTGCTTGTGGGAAGATCTTTTTCAGGAAGGACTTGTTCATGATGTTTTTTTGAATGGATGAGGCCGATGGTGAAATTTCGATAGGATTATGGGTTTCTAACTTTGGAGAAAACATAAAGGGTGCTTTCTTGACATCTCAAATGGGATTGTCTGAACAAAAGAGTCTGGTAGTCTTGCAGGATGCCAATTTCATATAAACCATGAGGCATGGTAAATTGACATCCCAATGGGATGAGTCATAAGATAGAGATATGACGGTCTTATCGACTTTGAGATTCTGATGGCTTGTGTATGGTGGTGAGAACCCCTATATAGCTCATTTAGTAACAAATTAGGGTCGATGCCCTTCAAACCTAGGGGAGAGAAGGTCCAAGTAAGCTAGACGATTGGAGCATGTCCACGTGGATGCAACGTGGATATGATGATATCACCATGATTAATTCCTAAGAAACTTTAAGGGTCATATATTTCTATCTAGAGCTCTGAATTGAGCATAAAGACAATTGTTGGAAAATATCGAGGAGAAAAATCAATCTGCAAGCTTAGAATTAGAGTTAGAATGATGGTTGAAATTTTGAACATCCCACCAGCCTAATGAAGCTTAAGGGGTTGGGTGTGTTACATTATCTATATTTTTCTAACAGAGCTATATCTATAGATAGACTATTTATTGCTATATTTATGACCATTCTAGAATATAACAATAATAGAAAAGAAATGGCATTAACTACAAAGACCCAGTTATCCCTGCGCATCATCTCGAGGCTGCTGCTTCAGTATCTCAAACATGGGTTGTGTGCCCAACCCAACCTCATCCACCTCAACTGGAAAAGTTTTAGAACCCAATGGACTAGGAGTGCCACCACCCTCCTCCTACTCACTAGGCCACTTACTAGCATGAGATACCTTGAAGCGAATATTGTGTCAAGATTGACAAAAGAGTTCGAATCTACCTTCCAGAATATGAATTGCATGCAGAAGGTCTCCCTTCTCTTTCCTAGTCCTGTGCAGAGCTTGCTCAACCATGGCCTTGAAAATCCAATATGTCTAATATATCTTTAAATACTTGGTCTCCCTCGTCCTTGAATGGAAGGGGTTGACCATCCAGTCCTGCACCTCCTCATGAATGTCTTTTTTCGAAGTGGAAAGCCTATGAGCTCGAATCTTCTCTTCGATCATCATTATTTTCTTCTTTTCATCCTCTGAACACATCTCCTGGAATATATTTCCGACCTCCCATGCCTTGGGAGCCACCCTCATTTTGGCTACATGTCCCTGGGACAAGGGTGATTCATTGTCATTTTCCCCCCTACGCCTTACTGCCCCTTTCTCGCTAGAGTTGTTGGCCATCCTTAGAGTAATCCTCGACAACCTACTGCCAAACAATTTAGTTTTCCAAAGGAAAACCTGCCAACCATCCCCATCATCTCCTTACTATATTTTGCTCCAAAACCAACTTCAACCTTGTTGGTATTCTATCCAAACTACTGGTTCAAAGTCGATTGGCTTGCACAAATTACATCGTCATAGCAGAGCAAACCTTCATCTCGGAATCCCTTGATGGTGCATCACGAGTCAGATATATTCATCCAGAGTGATGCCACCATAAAGAAGATGCTTATTCCTACTCTCATTCTTGAATGATGTACTAAAGTACTCCTTTGCTTAGCTTCCTGAAGGTTGAGCATGCTAAGTGTTGAATGTTGTGTACTATCTCCCATGAAAGGTTGTTAGTCAGAATAACTTGCATATGAGAGGGCTCCTTTGACATGTTCAGAACCATGTTTACTTCACCTACAACAAACATACCAAAAACATAGGGGTTGTTACCTATGTAGATATACCAAGCTTAAAACTAATTGTATATTTGCTTGGAGTCATCGTAGGATTATCTAAAATGATTCCGACCTCCACTATTGTTAGTTTTTAGTTCTCTTCCTTGGAAGTCTTTAATCTTTAGATAAGTATATATTTTCACAAATTCAGACACCTAAAAATTATATTTTTATAATTCAATGTCTAAAAATATAATTAAGTGTTTATATTTTAAAAGGGAATAAGCTAATAAGTGTACAAACTCAAATGAGGGGAAATTTTGAGAGAATGATAAGGCGAAACCCTAGATTTGTATGCTATAATACCCTAGCTCTTACAGTCAAAGCATCTGTGGCTTTGTTGGCAGACTATCACACAGCCAGAGCGCCTGATCACCGACAATGGATCCAGGGGGAGGGGTGAAACCCACCTCAAATAGAAATGTTGCAGCAAACGACCGAGCAAGGTTAAGATATAAGCGACCGACCTTTGAGCCACCGCCCCACCTGCGCGAAAAGATCCTCACCAAAGAGCAAGGTTTAAGCAATGAAATGGAGGTAGAGACGAGCACATCTTGTCCAAAGGCGTCTCGAGGATGGGAACCAGGGAAATGCATTCCCCAATCTGATAAACCGCCTAGATATATTATCAACTCGACCATGATAGGGGAACACACCCAGTTCATGAAAGAGCATGCCATGATTGGGACATGTTTTTAGGTCTCTGGTCCTTGAAAAGGGACCTCATGCGCTGGATCAAAACTTGGTGGAATCCAAATGGGGACTATGGGGTCCAACTCAGCTCCAAGGGTTTATTCATGATTATCTTCTACAACCTGGAGGACAAGAACTGGATCTTCGATAATGGACCCTATTTTTACAACTCTATAGGGCTCTTCCTTAGACTTTGGAGGGACCTATTTAGCCCCAAGAAAGAATATTTTACTATGGTTCCAATTTGGATCCGCCTCTACTTCTTACCCCAGGAATTATGGCTTGAATAAATCCTCATGGGTATAGGAAACATAGTGGGGCACTATGTAAAATCCTCAGAGGTGACAAAACAAAGGAAATACACCTCCTATGCCCACACCTCCGTCTACATGGATATATCGTAGGTCCTACCCGGTTCAGTAACTATAGAATACTAGGATGAAGACTGGGACTAGACCATCGACTATGAGCACATCCCCTTCTGTTGCAGGAAATGTGATGAGCACGGTCACCTCTTCTGTGAATTCCCTCTCAATGCTCAAACCCCAAAGACAGGGGAAGGAAAACAAAAGGATGGCTTCACTATAGTCACAGGAAGGAAAAAACAACCCCCCGCGAAGCAAAATCAAGAGGGAAACTAGAAGATTCCCATAAACAACTCTTTTGATATCTTAAACCATCTCCCTGAAGAGGAGGAAGTGGAAAATACACAAAAAAAAAAAACCAAGACAAGGATAAAGGAAAATCCAAGTTGTAGTCTGAACTAGCTATATAAAAAATCCAAGAAACATACCCCTCAATTCGGTAGAATGAGGATAAAAAAATAGAGGACGGGGGGGGACACAATCATGTAGGTGGAGGATTAGGATCTGGAGGACACTAACCTGGAGAAACTTGAGGAAGCCTTCAACAAGAAGGATTTGCAAACCATCCCAGCATAACAACTAAGAAAGGTTCATAAAGTATTCATTGATTCCATCGCAGGATCCACTTCACGATTGGGTGTATCCCCAGGTCTAGCACCAGATCCTAGGCATACCCCTCATGAAGGAAAGCGACGAGGATGAAAATCAGGACATCAACTGATCAAAGAGGTAGGATACTATATGCTTAACTCGAGACAGATCCACTATCTTACGAAAGGTTTCTTCTCTCCCCCACACAACTCCTTATGATGAAAATCATCACTTGGAACATCAGAGGGATAAATGGAAGGTCCAAACAATGGACCCTTTGAAAAAGTATTCGTGCAGAGAATCCAGACATTCTCCTTTTACAGAAAACTAAATATGTCTAGGACACAATAGAGGAATCTTTCAGAGATGTTGGAGGCATTGCAACTTTATTCTGACAAACTCAAATGGCGCAGCAGGGGGTCTCGCCATTTTATGGAACCCTGCCACAGTCATTATTGATCAACCTTTTTCCACGATTGGCATGCTCACAGTCCACTTCTGGGCCTTGGGCTCCAACAAGGATGGCATACTCACAAACGCATATGGGCCGCAAAGTGCCTAGGACAAGGACCTTTTTCCTATAAAAGATATCCACCGTAAGTGCGCTAATAGGATTCACATGCTGGATAGTGGGGGGAGACTTCAACATCATCCTCACACTGGAGGAGAAGAGTGGAGGCACAAAGTGACTGGAAGAATACAGTGGTAAGTTTAGAACACTAATAGACCAACTCAAACTCATCGACATAGAAACCAGAAATGAAATTTTCACCTGGTCCAATCAGAGATTTGGCCCCCAACACGTTGCCTGCAAATTAGACCGCTTCCTTATTTCAAAATCCATAATGCTGGAGGATCCAATGTTAGAAGCCAAGATTCTCCCAAAATCTGGTTCGGACCACTAACCAGTCTCCCTCTTGCTAGACATAGAAGAAACACCCAACCTCAAACCTTTCCTCTTCGAAAAATTATGGTTCACTCACTCGTATTTTTAGTAACTTTCCCAATCCTGGTGGAGGTATGTTGAGATCTCCCATGGCACAAGCATGTATAAGTTCTAGCAGTGGCTGAAGAATTTCAAAATGCAACTAAAAAACTGGAACATAAATTTCTTTGGCAACATTTTCCAGAAAAAATGAGAGATTGAGCAATGCCTCGAGGATCTACAACAGGTATTGATTCTATAGGGACAGATGGTAGATTCTTCAAGGGAGGAAGAAAATCTCCAGGCAGAGCTAGAGAAACGACAAAAAAGAGAGGAGATACTCTGGAAACAGAAATCCAGAGTATAATGGCTCAAGGAGGGAGAGAGGAACAACAAGCTCTTCCATCGCTCCATGGTGCATCGACGATACATCAATAGAATCACCAAGTTGGAGGACACTCAGGGAAACCACATCAGGGATCATGCAGGTATAGAATCGAAACTGGTAAATTACTACAAAGACCTCCTATCTGAACGCATTAGGGACAAAACACGGGCTATAAGAAAGATAACTCGACACATCCCATCCCTCATCACAATGGAACATAATAAAACACTAATGAGGTCGATCACACATGAAGAAGTGGATCAAGCATTTAAAGAAATGCCTTTAGGGAAGGCATTGGGTTCGAATGGCTTCACAACTAAATTTTTTCACTATTGTTGGTCGATGATATGGGAAGAAGTCTGACAACTCATCGAGGAGTATCGTGCCTCTGGACAGGTTCTCTCGGCCTTCAATGCCACTTTCCTCATGTTAATCCCAAAGGAAGAAAGGGTTACCCACCCAAAGCAGTTCCACCCAATTTCCCTATGCAATGTAAACTACAAAATCGTCACGAAGCTAATAGCTCTAAGGCTCAAACTTGTACTACCTTTCATTATCTCCAAGGAACAATCAAGGTATGTGGAGGGGTGTCAAATTATGGACAACGTCATCGTATCACACGAGGTGATACATTCACTCAAATCAAGTCGTACCCCAAGTATGTTAATCAAACTAGACCTCTCAAAAGATTTTGATAGAATCAATTGGCAATACACGTGTTCCCTTCTTGAATCCTTTGGCTTTGATAAGGCTTGGATAGACTGGATCATGAAGCTCACTTCTTCAGCCTTTTTCTCCATTCTGGTTCATGGAGTGCCCTCCCAACCCTCTTCCCCTACCAAAGGCATTTGACAGGGGGACCCCCTCTCCCCTTTCCTTTTTGTCATCATAGCTGAAGGCATGGGCCACTATATCAATGCCTCGATTGAGGATGGTTCCCTTAAGGGCCCACCCCTTCACAATCTCCAACCGACAACCTCTCATAGTCAATTTCTGGATGATACCTTGTTGATGAATACCCCTATCGCCCAAGAGGCCAACAAACTCAAGTCCATCCTCACAGACTTTTCTGATGCTTCAGGGACCTCCCTAAACCTTGACAAATCACAACTCTTCTTCTTCAACACCCCGTCGACAGTCCAAACCCACATATTTAGACTTCTAGGTATCCCCAAGAGATCCCTTCCACCCAACTATATTGGTATCCTCCTTACGAAGGTAGTCACGTGCAACATCTCTTGGGAAAACCTCTTGCTTTCCATATCCAATTGACTAAACATTTGGACCTTTCGATTTTCTCAATCTTGTAGCCTGACTAGTCCTTTTGAAATCAGTTCTTCAAGCTCTCCCGACCTACCTTTTTACAGCCTTGGCAGCACCACAGTCAGTCATAAAATATATCAGGAACCTCCAATGAAAATTTCTTTGGCATGGACACCATCCTGGCAAGAAATGGGCCCTAGTCGGGTGGGACAAAATCTGTCACCCAAAATCCATAGGTGGACTAGGTCTAAGGGATCCGGGCAAGCTCAATCACATAATGGGGGCAAAACTTTGGTGGAGTTCGCTCAAACATCCCACAGAGTTATGGGATAAAATGTGGAAGCACAAATATGTACCAACCACCAATGTGGATCTCCTGATCAGACTCAATGATCAGATTCAAGGCTCCAACATATGGAATGCATCTTGGTGCAACCTCCCTCTCATACAAAAATATGATTTCTGGGAGATTCGTAATGGAGAGATGTCCTTATTCTGGCAGGACTCCTGGCAACAATTTCCACCTTTTCACTCAATTGAAGAGCTACGCCCCCTCCACCAGCAAATGAAAATCAAGAATCCACTCCATGTAAAGGATTTGTGGAAGGCTAATTCTCAGTACCACCCCTGGCGCATATGGAAGACTCAGCCTCATGAACTCAACACACCAGAGGACAATAATACACAACCCTTGTGTGAAATAGCCTCACAGCGGAAGATTCGTATTAGTGAAGGAACGAACATCCTCAAGGGGGGACACTCGCCAACATGCAACTTCTCGATAAAGGAATCCTACTACCTTCACAAAAACTACCACATGCATCCAATAGAGCACATCTGGAGCACCATTTGGAATTCCAAATTTTGACCAAAAATTTCAATTTTCCTCTGGCTAATGGCCTAGAATCACATACTCACCTAGGACAATCTCTGGAAGCGAGGCTTTGTAGGACCATCGATATGCCTTCTCTATTGGAAACATGAGGAAACAATGGAGAACATTTTAAATCAATGCCCTCATAGTGGGGAAATCTAGGACATGGCAGCTCAAATAATGTGTCGCTCCAATAGAAACAGAGACAACATTGTCAGCACTATCGAAAATTGGGGGTTGATCACTTATCATAGCCCAATTTTAGATTGCATCTAGCAACTTCTACCGGGATTTATAGTTTGGAAAATATGGAAAGAGTGAAACAAAATAATTTTCCACTACCATTCCTCCCCCCCTCCCTACATGGGAAAAGATCCTTACTCTCATCCGAGAAACCATTAGAGCTAGTCATTGGACACATGAGGATCTTCTATGCAATCCTCTCATCCTCTCGTCATGGCAATTGAATCTCCCTGATCTCCCTCACCAAACCCCCTCTCCTTTTTCCATTCTTACTCGCATCCCCTCCTCTTGGTCTCCCACCCCTCAAGGTTTCGTAAAACTAAATTTTTATGGATCTTCAAAGGGAAATCCAGGACTAGCAGGCTTTGGGGTCGTTCTCCGAGACAGTACTGGGAGAATTCTTCATATCACAGCAGGCCACTTGGGACTCAACACAAACAATGCAGCAGAACTATGGAGTCTCAATAAGAGGGTAAAACTGGAAATCTGTCACAATATAAACCAAATCATTATGGAAGGGGACTCCCAGGTGATAATCTCGTTGGTTTCAAAAATCATCCATGGCTCGAGTCCATCGAAAGTCTCCCCAAGTTAGAGGCTTATGGGCCTTCTTGAAGAATTCATATCCCTCTTGCGACCCACCCTCACTCTCATCCCTTCCCACGTGAAAAGAGAGGCTAACAAGGTAGAAGATATTTTGGCTAATGAAGAAGCCATATCAAAGGAGGAGATGATTCAAATGGATGCTCGAATCTTCCCAGCTCCCTTGTTGCTGCTCCACTGTATGGAAATCGCTCAATGTGATTTCTCTACCCTGAATGGGGTGCCATGTCCCTAGCATGCATATCCTAGTATTAAAAGAGCCCATTGTCGCCCTCACTCCCATTTCTTGTAGGGAGGGAAACATTCAAGGTGCTTCAGAGCAGGTTCAACAACTCCCTCGCTCAGTTTTAATGGCGCCTTCAGTGCACCATGGCTGGTGGATGACGATGGGTATGGGAGGCATGCAAAAGGTCATTTTAGCTCCTTTGGGGCCCCTCCATTTCCTCCAGGTATGTTATGGTTCCTCTCACTCGGCTGAGCTATTGCATTTTGGCTTTGCTCCGATCATTCTCCTCTCTTTGCAAATTCTCAAGTCGCTTACAGTTTGGTTTATCTCCACCGCCATGCCACGAGAGCATGGTAATCCCAAGAGAGGGCCTTCCTGGTACAACTATGCTGCTAGGAAGCATCGAATTCCTAGGCTCGCCCAAGCTTCTTTGACCTCTCTTTATTGCTAGGATGGGGAGAAAATTATGCCTCCAATGGTCATTGTAGAGGAGGTGATTCCAAAAGAGCAAATTATTGTTCCGTCAGATTCCCTCCTATACACAGTTCCAGACCCCCATGACCCGCCTAGCACCAATCACTCCATCCTCACTGCAGCGTGTGCCTCAGACTGGGCGAATTGCATAATTCAGGAAGATATTTTTTTGCTCGACTACCCAATAGAGCCTCCACCACCCTTCTCAGCTCTAGATCGGGACTCACATTCCATTTGTCTCCTCGCGCTAGAGCATCTGGAACTCATCTTCGAGATGCACAAGGACATGTAGGAACAACTTCACATGCATACCTTGCTCAGCAGCCAACGCGACATTCTGTATTGAGCGCTCTCAAGCTCAAAGAACCAACAATGGTGTCTAACCTGCGCGGAACCGTACGTCTTCACTCCTCATGGTGGAAGTCATGCCGACACATGTTTCATTGGTTCTTTTGATGCTTAGTCCTTTCCTTTTAGATTTATGCACTATTTTTGCAAAGATACAGTAGAATTTCCATACTCCTATTCAGAATTCTCTCAGCATCTCAGACAGTTCAGAGATTACATTCCCCTGCCACCTACTCCGGTTTCCAATTGTTTGGCAGAACAAGTGGTGGCTTTTTTGCTAGAACAAAAGGTTGTCATATGTTCTGGTTTCCACTTGTCTAGCGGAACAGGTGGCATACCTTTAAACATGACTTTGTTATGTATAATTACAACAGATTTTTAAGGAATTAAATCTTTTTATTTAAAAAAAAAAATGTACAAACTCTTTTTTTTTTTATAAAATTATTTTTTCCATTAAAATAAAATTCTTTTAAATTTTAAATTTTTATTAATAAAATGAAACTCTAACTCTTAAAATTTCTATCAAATTTCACAACAAAAATTTTAAAAAATGAATTTATTTACTTAGGAATGTACTTCTATTTTAAAATAGAAAAACCTGAACTCTTCACTCAATTCTACTAAATAAATAAATATAAAGAAAATGATTCTCTTTTAAACCTAGTTAATGTTTTTTTTTTTTTTAACTAGAACGGTTATGTTGC
>JASDQU010279048.1:0-14827 GCA_032191745.1 Picea mariana
AAGTGCTCTGATACCACTTTCAAGATACCAGATATATAAAATATGCAGAACAGAAACGAAATGCTAGAAATAAGAGAATAACAGTGAAATATCCAGCATAATCTTCACAACACACAGAAATAATATACGAAATAGCAACAGAAATAGCACTTGAACAGAAATAGCACTTGATTCAGATAACAATGTTCACAGGCCTCTTCGAGGGGGCAACCTCCAATCGAGTAGCGCTCTGTTACAATAATATCCAAGCTCGGGTTCTCAATACCCTCGACTCCTATTTATACTAAAAAGAAGCATCTAGAGGAAGATCCTTCTAGAAGCGGAAGCTTCTATTAGGTCTTCTTACATCCGCCTTNCGCTTCTATTAGGTCTTCTTACATCCGCCTTATTCTATTTTATTGAAAGGTCTTATTAATATTGACCTTTATTACATCTGAATACATTGATCTACCTATGTGCGGGTTAGGACCTTAACAATCATCCATCGAAGTACTTGTAAGGACAACTCCGGGTTTCCTCACCATAACAAACTACATCTCCTGTTCTTTCTTAACTTCATTTAGGAGTTTCATCCCACTCATGAGAAGTATGCTTTTGATGGATTTCTCTTTCACTTTCTTCTCCTCTATTGGCAACAACATGTGCATTCTATCATTCTTCTCTAAGGTGTATGTATTCTTCCTCCCATCATGAATGACATTCTTGTCAAACTACCATGGTCTTGCCAACAAAATATGGCATACATCCATGGGAATTACATCACATAGAATTTCATATCTATATCCTCCTATCTTAAATTCAACCAAGGATTATTTAGTAACCATTACCTGGTGTCCTTTCTGCAACCATGAGACTTTGTATGGCTTCGGATGTGCAGTTGTCTCCAGTTCCAATTTCTCCACCATCTCTGTGGATACTAAGTTATCAGTGCTCCCATTGTCGATTATCACCTTTCATACTCTGTCTTTAGTCTTGCAAGCTGTTATGAAGAGACTGTTCCTCTGCACTAGCTTTTCAACTTCTTCTTCACGTTTTAAGAGAACCTTTCTCAGCATCAGAGATCTTCCATCCCCTACTCCTTCTACTTCAACATCTCTTCTCTGTTCTTTTGAAATATGAGCTTCACCTCCTCCTTATTTCTTTTTCTCTGGACATTACCATGACATGTGCCATGTCTTTCCACAGGCATATCACCTTACTTCTCCTCCTCCTCTTCTTCCTCTTCCTCTAGAATAACTTCTTCCACCACCCTATCTTCCTCGATAACTTCCTCCTTTTTCCACGTGACTATGTGGTTTCTCAGTCTAGTCATTAGAATTATGTGCCTTGTCATGGGTAACTCCCTTGATTTTGTTTGGGGCTAGGATTTTACCTTTTCCTCGTTGGCTTTGTTTTCTGGCCAACGTCTCCTCTTCTTTCAGTGAAAATGGATAAGCCTCCTCCACTATCCTTACTAACATCATGCTGAGTTCATCATGGGTTTCATATCTCATGCCAATTATATATTTGGAAATTTTTTCTTCATCTTTCTCCCTTTTTCCAATTCTGATTTTAAGCCTACAAAACTCCTTTGTGTATTCCTTAATTGGCATACCCTTCTATCTCAGGTTCTGCAACTTCCTGAATAGATTGATCTGATAATATTTTGGCATGAATTTAGCCTTCACCTTGGCTACCATTCCGACCCAATTTTTTATCCTTTGTTTGCATTTTCTTATCCTCTCAGCCTGTAGTTCATCCCACCACAGTGTTGCATGCCCTTTTAGCCTGGTTATAGCCTGCTTCACCTTTTTCTCTTCATCGATATATTCATAGTCAAAATTTTTGTCCATGGATCTTATCAAATCCAACAGATCTTCAGCATCTAAATTGCCTTCATATATTGGGACCTCTATCTTGGCTCTTCCTCCCAATCTAACAACTTCTCTCAGTAAGTGTTCTTCAATGACATCATCCCCTACAGCTTCTTTGACTTCTACTGCTTCACTCTCTTCATCGTTGATGTCTCTAGCATCAGGTGCTCATCTCTACATTACCTCGATCGCCTCCAACCTTACACGAAGTTCTCGCATCTCCATTTCTACACCTCGATTGGCTAAAGGTGGTTCCACTCATCTCCTTAGTGGTATTTTATTGACTATCTGTCACACATAGGGTACAACTTTGAGTTCTTTTTTCTCCTTTATTTTGTCTATTGTCTTCAAGTAAAACTTCTGCTCTGATACCACTTCATGAAAACCCCCATCTCTCCTAAGGGATGCATGACCTCCCGGTCTAGGATCGATCAAGAAACTAAGTCACATCGACTCTTTGGGTCTCTACTAGACCTTAAAACCACTTACACAGGTCCTTTCTCCAAATGCAGAGGTTGTATGAGATATGTAGGTTTTCTCCTGAGCATTGTTCAACTTTCACATGAACCAGTCGCTAGCTCTTCCTAGGCTAAGTGCCTTCCTTTCCTTTATCATGGCTATGACCACTCACCTGACCAACATGCACTTCGCAACTTCAGGTGTCGGGTGTTTGCACATGCGCCAACCCTTTCTCTCTGACTCCCGAAATCTTGAAGTGGGGCCTAGCGTATGCTAGCTCCTCCCTTAACCTTTGACGGTGTGACCCCTTACTATGAACTGGAGCCAATCTATTGCACGCTTAATGGTTTTGTGTTTTGCGTTCCTAGAAGGTTTTGTTCACTTGTCCTCTTGATTTTTGAAACCCAAAATCTGGGCTCCACCCATGTTAGATCAATGGTTCAAAATCCATGCGATCTGATGGTCCTGCTTTCTCCTTCGCGAACTCGAGACTTCACGTTTTGCAAAGTTGGAGGACTTCTTAGGTCCTTTCTTCTGATACCCGATCTCGATAATTTCTTGGTACCATATCTATGGCCCACACCTTCCTTCGATCAACGACTATGATCGTTTCACGAACTTGGGTTATGCGAGATTTCTTGTCCTATGCACTTCCCAAGGGTTAAATCTCGGGCACTTATCTATCGATCTAATGAATGTTGGTCCACATGCTCATATATAACAGTCCAGATATGATCTTCTCCCTGTGCTTCCTCTAGTCACTAGATGTTAATCTAATGGTCCAGATTCCTTCTGCAACCGATCTAACGATTGCTTCTGCTACTCCTCCTGAGATTTTGATTTGTTTGACTCGAAAGTTTCTAAGGCTTCAGAGGTCTCTACCTTTGAACTTCCTGTGAGTCTGTCTCTCAAACTTTGACTACACTTTTGAAAATTGTTACCCCTCCAGAGCTTGGTCTCATGAAGACTTCAACTTCCCGTGCACTCCTTGCGTTTCAGGGATTTCGATAAATCATATCCAAAGGATTTCTCGAAGAGAAATTCCTTGCATTATCCTTTTTATTTGTGCACACTTAGCAATAGATTCTTATGCAATTCCGAGCTCCTGTAGACGATTATGCATACCTTGCAATAGTTAGTTTACACTCCTAGAAAAGGGAAAGTTTTTTGCTATCTCTTCTTAGCCTCGGAACCGAAATAGATCTTGTCAACGCACTTCTTGCGTTCTGTGTGCACACCTTGCACCACCTGGCAGAAGAGAAACAATTGAAACTTATCCTAATATTCACAGTTCCATCTACTCATAACGAAATTCATTCATTCATTCATGAAACAAAATAACAGAGAATTTTAAACAATGTCCACACCATGCATTGGATCAATTTTCCTATGTTATCTTCGTTCAAAATTAAAAATGGTTACATTTGTAATAAAAAAAACGACTAAAATTTAGAAATATCCTACTAACTTGTAGCTAGCCTCATTTGGGTGTACAAAACCTCTATTTATCTCAGAGGTATCTTAGGGTTCCCCATGACTACTTATCTACATCAAAACCTATCCTGACAGATATCGTAGTGCAGTCACAATCTAGAGCAGGAGTGGAAACTCCCACTTTAGTGGTGATCGTTTAGGCGTGCCTCAAAATATTTTTTCAGCTCTGAGTTAAGGCATGCTTCAACATATCTATTGTAACTTCTAGGGTTGAGATTCCATATAGATTCTCATATGCTGAGAGGTCCTACTCTGCGTTCTTGCCAATGATGCTCCTACATCATGAACAAAACTATGTAACTCACGATCTAAAATTAGTAGTTGTGATTCATGCATTAAAAATGTGGTGTCATTAATTAATTGGAAGAAAACTTATGGTAGTAACCAATAATAGTGGTGTAAATAATTTGGTCACTCAACAGGATCTTAATGTGATGCAAATCCCCAAACCCTCTGGTCCAAGGTTCACGCAGGATCGTTCTAATTTTCCCTTTGAGTCTAATTGACTCTTTGGTTTCCCCTCGGGAAATACCCTTCACACTCAACAGTGTATCCACAGTTCCTTATTGGTGTGCCCGCGTGATCAAACATGAAGTATCAACCCAAACCTCCTTAACCAAAATAGGATCGCGCCCTTCGCAAGTTTGGGACTTTGGGTTTCATGATTTCGCGATTCTTGTTGTCGAGGGTTCTTATCTCTACAACTGCCGAAACCCGAATTGCCAAACTCCTATGCACTTGGCAAAGGTTTACTTTTCAATGGGATTCTCACTTCATCGGGATTTTGAACTTCCCAATTTCGCAAATCCAAATGCAAGGCTCTCCGTCCTTCAACTTCCGAACCCCGAAACGGTCAACAAAATTTGACTCCACCAATTGATGAAGACATGCCACCTGTCGTCCTTGTGGTTTTCTACCTTTGACGTAGACAACTGCCACCTGTCACTCTTTCAGGTTTTCGAGACTTTCGCTCCCAAAGTGCTGCCTTCTACATTTCCTGATGGTCAAAGTGCCAAAATCATAAAACCTTAATCTAGGTCCTATCGCAACTCGCGACTTCGGGATTTTCATTCCACTGCACTCGATTCCTTGTCACTAGGATCCCTAAAATGCCAAAATGATCTGAAGGCTTGTGCAAAGAACAATCAATGGTCCATGTTGATTTTAGATCCTAGAGCGGTAAGCTCACCGGCCTCTAACCACCTTGAAATTTCCTTGGATCCTACGGTCCTCGTGATTTCGGGAATTCCCCACAGAGAATTTCAACCGCTCATTGCTCCTTGAAAACTCCTATGAAATAAACCAAGGTTCTTCCTCTGGGATTTAACTTTTGCAAAAAAACTTTGTTTTTTCTCCCCCTTGTTTATCTCAAGGCACTAACTCTTTTGAGCTTTCCTTGCAACCTCGAGTCTTCAATAAGACTCTTACGTGCACTTCTTGCGGCAGTCCCTCAAATACTTCTAAGTATTTGACTCTCTCGACTCTGTGCACTTTTCTGCAACAACAGTCTTCCAATTCACCCCTTGGTTGATAAGTTCCCAACTTTCAACCGGCCTATGCACACCTTGCACGTCTCCTGTGTCTCACCTGCGCTTCTGCAGGAATGAGAACAACGATATCCCTCCTCATCTTTCAGAGATAAACTCTGAATCTCCATCAACGCACTTCTTGTGGACGATTTCACTGCACTCCTTGCAGGAACTTCTCACTCAGGAAGAGAAACAATTGAAACTCATTCTCTCTCTCTCTCAGACTTCAAACATTTAACATGAAATCATACATTTACGCAATATTAAAGAAAATGCATAATAGAGAGAATAAACAACCATAAGCATACCATTTAGCATGTATACACATAAAACATCATAACACCATAATCTAAATTAAATCTTCATATATTAATTCAAAGCTCCTGTACATGAGTTCTTCTTCTCAACTCTCTTCTACAACTCTGTTCTTCTCTATGCTCAATGATCTCTGATTGTTAATGTTCCAACAATACAAAGGTGAGGGTGTCGATAGTCGGTTTTCCTTCCTATGCTCTAAACTGTCTAATCTGAAATTTAAATCTACCTACTTACATTAACTATGCATAAATGCCTCTACCTACTACAGATGAGAGAAAATCTCTCATGATCTGTTTACATCCTCCAAAATATAAATGCAAGGTACGCCTTATTACATTAATATTTCAAAAACATTCCAAAACACTTTTGCAACGTGTTGAAATGTTCTGGCACTCATCCTAGCTGTCTTCTGCCCCTGTACTCGCTTGTTGCTGGTGATGCTCCTGCATCATACTCCCTCGCTTGAAAATTTTCATGAACTCCTATTCATGAGCTCTTGCACAGTCTGTCCATGCTTATGAATTTCTGCTTCATTTTCCTAGGTGGCGTCTTCAACTGGATGTCCCTTCCATTTGACCAATTATTCAAAATACTCTTTCCTCCTGGTCTTCTTTCTGACCCTCTTGTCAAGTATACTTTCCATCTGCGGCTTTTCAGCTACAGGCATTTGTTTAGTCCACTGAACCTCTGTCTGTCCATTCTCTGCTCCTAGTTTTCTATCTCTGTAAGGGTACAAATATGAGATGTTGAATATCAGTGAAATTCCGATCCCATTGGGTAATTCAATCTCATATGCATTTTCCCCAAATTTCTTCAAGACATTGCATGGTCCAATCTTTTTCATTTTCAGTTTGTTATATGTTCCCATTGGGAACCTCTCCTTCCCCAGATGTCCAAGAATCAGATCACCAACTTCAAACTGAAGTTCTCGCCTGTGTTGATCTGCTCTGTGTTTATACTCTTGACTCGAAGTTTGCAAATGTTCCCTCACTTGGCTATGAAGTTCCTTCATTGCTTCTGCAAAATCCTCTGCACTAGCACTTCTGAATTTAGTCTGTTCTGAATCTTTCAATTCAGACACTCCCCTGGGTTGCATTCCATAAACAATCTGAAATGGACTCTGCCGTGTGCTTCTTTTAATTGAATCATTGTAAGCAAATTCTGCCTATGGCAGAATGTGATCCCACTGACTGTGGTGTTCAGTCACTAGGCTCCTTAGCAAATCTCCCAAGCTTCTATTTATAACTTTTGTCTGCCCATCCATTTGAGGATGATAAGCTGAGCTAAATGACAAACGTGTCCCTATCTTCTTCCATAAAGTCCTCTAGAAATGTCCCACGAACTTGGTGTCTTGATCTGAAACAATACTTCTTGGCAAGCCGTGAAGTCTGACAACTTCTTCGAAAAATAGGTTCGCAATGTGAGTTGTGTCGCTAGTTTTCTTGCATGGTATAAAATTTTCCATGTTTGAAAATCTATCGACTACCACAAAGATTGAATCGCAACCTCTTTGTGTCCTTGGCATCCCTAATACAAAATCCATGCTCATTGCATCCTACGGCCTCTCAGGTATGGGTAATGGCTGGTATAACCCTGTGTTCTGCCTTTTTCCCTTTGTGTTCTGACAAATTCTACATCTGTCCACAAATATTTTTACATCTGTCCTCATCCATGGCCAAAAATGCGAGCCATTCAACTTTGAGAACGTATTATCATGACCAAAATGTCTGGCCAATCCTCCACTGTGTTTTTCTTTCAGCAGATTCTCCCTCATGGAGCATTTTGAAATACATAATTGATTGCCTCTGAATAATAATCCATCCTGGATCATATATTCAGTCCATTGAATTCTATCCTTGAGAATTGGATTCTCAGATGCCTCATATGCCTCTTTAAAATCTGGATCATCTCTGTACATTTCTTTGAGATTATCAAAACCCAAAGTTTTGACTTTGAATTCCTACATCAGCAAACATTTCGTGCTCAAAGCATCAACAACTTTCATTGTTAGTAGTTCAAGAAATATGTTTAATTACAAAAGTAAAATTTTGCATATATTCAACCCATTTTGCATGCTTTTGGTTCATCTTGTCCTGTTGAGTCATGAATTGTAAAGCGTGATTATCCCTGTACAAAACAAACTCTTTAGGAACCAAATAATGTCTCCACTTCTTCAGCGCTTGTATGACAACATAAAATTCTTTGTCATATGTGGAGTACTTAACTTTCACTTCATTCAGTTTCTCACTGAAGTATGCAACTGGCCTGTCATCTTGGCTCAAGACCGCTCCAATTTCAAATCCACTAGCATCACATTTGACTTGAAATGTCTTACTGAAATCTGGCAACACCAGAATTGGTTGTTCAGTAGTCTTCCTCTTCAACAACATGAAACTTTTCTCTGCTTCTTCTATCCAGTGAAAAGACTTATGTCTTTTCTTCACCGTGTCCATCGTCGGTACACTAATTCCACTGAAATTTCTGATAAATTTCCTGTAGAAACTAGCCAATCCATGGAAACTTCTAACTTCAAATACATTGTTCGGCGATGGCCAATTCTTAATGGCATCCACCTTCTCTGGATCCATTTTCATCTCATTTGTAGAGATAGCAAAACCCAAATAAATGAGTTTTGTCCTCATAAATGTTGATTTCTTCATATTTATCAACAAATTTTCTTGCTACAATCTCCTCATCACTGTAGCCAAATGCTTCAAGTGTTCATCCTCTGTCTTGGTGAAAATCAATATATCATCAAGATATACGATGACAAATTTTCCTATGAAATCCTTCAGGACTTCATTCATTAATCTCATGAAAGTACTAGGCGCATTTGTTAATTCAAATGGAATAACAAGCCATTCATATAGCCCTTCATTTGTCTTGAATGTCGTCTTCCATTCATCACCTTCTCTCATTCGGATTTGATGATATTTGCTTTTCAAATCAATCTTTGAAAAGAATCTTGCTCCACTCAAGCAATCCATCAAGTCATCCATCATTGGAAATGGAAATCTATACCTGATGGTAATCTTATTGATCGTCCTCGAATCTGTGCCCATCCTCCAGCCTCCATCTTTCTTTGGGCTGAACATTGTTGGAACAACGCATGGACTCAAGCTCTCTCTAATCAACCCTTTGTCCATTAAATCCTGGATCTGTCTCTTGACCTCTTCATTCTCTTGCGTCATCAATCTATACACTGCTTTGTTTGGTAAACTAGCTCCAGGTATAATATCAATATGATGGCTTATACTTCTAATAGGTGGCAATGAACGAGGTAGTTCATCCACTACTATATCAGCGAACTCTTCCAACAACTCCTGGATTTCCTCTGGTAAATCATCCACTCTTGTACTGGTTAAAGAAATTCTAGGCTTCCTGACCATAATGAATTGTGTATCTTCCTTCTTCTTAACCTCCTTAAGGAGTTCCTTCCCACTCATGAGAAGTACAGTGTTGCTTACCTCAGGTTTCACTTCTTTATCCTTAATCAGAAACAACATGTGAGTTCTCCCATTCTTCTCCAAGGTGTATGTGTTCCTTCTACCATCATGAATCACATTTCTGTCATATTGCCATGGTATACCCAACAATAGATGACAAACATCCATGGGAATGACATCACATAGTATTTCATCTTTATATCCTGCTATTTTAAATTCAACTAAACATTGTTTAGTGACGTTTACCTGATGTCTTTTTTGTAGCCATGAAACACTATATGGTCTTGGATGTACGATAGTCTCCAGCTCCAGCTTTTCTACCATCTCTGTAGAAATGAGATTGTCTGTGCTACCACTGTCCACGATGACTTTGCATACCCTGTCTTTGGTCTTGCAAGCAGTTTGAAAAATTCGGTTCCTTTGGACTAGGTTCTCTGCCTCTTTCTCTAGCGTTAAGAGAATTTTTCTCATCATTAGTGATCTTCTACCCTGAGCATATTCTACCTCAACATTCCATCTTTGCACTTCGGCAATGTGAGTTTCACCTCCTTCTTTCTTTTTATCTGGGCATTCATAGCATTTATGTCTGTTTTTTCCATAGGTAAAGCATTTTATTTCTCCACCTCTGCCTCTTCCTCTTCCTCTGGTACGAGGAAAAGCATTCTTATCAGCATACTGTTCTCTCTGTGAGCTTCCTCCTCTCTCATGATGAGTTTGAGGTTTCTTTCCCTCCTCTTGAGGTCTCTGAGTTATGTCTTGGGCAATTGTTTTGCCTCTGGTTTGACTTCTTCCTTAACCTCTTTGACCTTGCTTTTGGCTCAGTTTTTCTTCAGCTTTCATAGCCATCTGATAATCATCTTCTACAGTCTGAATGATCATCATGCTCATCTCATATTAGATGTCATATCTCAGACCATTCATGTATCTGGAAACCTTTTCATCATCACTTTCCCGATGACCTGCCTTGATGTTTAGTATGTAGAATTATTCAGTGTATTCCTTCATTGACATCAACTTCTGTCTCAAGTTCTGCATTCTCCGAAACAGAGTAATTTGATAATCCTTAGGAATGAATTTTTCTTTCATCTTTGCAACCATTCTATCCCAACTCTTGATTTTTTGCTTGCCTTTGTAGCATCTGTCAGCCTGAAGTTCATCCCACCATAATACTGCATGCCCTTTAAGTCTTGTGACAACATGTTTGACTTTCCTGTCTTCCTCGACATCCTCATAGCCAAAATATTTATCCAGAGCTCTAATCCAATCTAGAATATCTTCAACATCCAGGTTTCCCTCATACATGGGAATCTCCATTTTTGCCCTAGCACCTATCCTTGCAACGGCCCTGAATAGGCATTCATCTACAACATCTTTGACTGCGACTTCTTCTCCATGTCCATCTTCATTTTCACTTTCAGCCCCACTGATATCTCCAGTGTCGATTGTGTGCCTCTGTGTTGTCTCCATGGAATCAAGCTTGGCACATAGTTCACGTATTTCCCTTTCCACTGCATGATCAGGCATTGGTCTATCTCTTCTTCTCGGCGGCATGGCTAAGAAATATTCTTCCTTCATCTGCTACAAAAATCAAAGAAATTTTTCTGTGCTCTGATACCACAATTGACACAAACCCCAAAACCCTTCGGTCCAAGGTCCACGCAGTATCGTTCTAATCTGCCCTTTGAGTCTAATTGACTCTTTGGTTTCCCCTCGGGAAATACCCTTCACACTCAACAGTGTATCCATGAGTCCTTATGGGTGGGCCTATGTGATCAAACATGAAGCATCAACCCAAACCTCCTTAACCGAAATAGGATCGTGCCCTTCGCAAGTTCGAGACTTCGGGTTTCGTGATTTCACGATTCTTGTTGTCGAGGGTTCTTATCTCTACAACTATTGAAACTCAAATTGCCGAACTCAGATGCACTCGGAAAAGGTTGACTTTTCAACGGGCTTCTCACTTCATCGGGATTTCGAACTTTGGGATTTCATGAATCCAAATGCAAGGCTCTCTATCCTTCAACTTCCGAACCCCGAAACGGTCAACAAAATTTGACTCTGCTAATTGATGGAGACATGCCACCTGTCGTCCTTGCGATTTTCTACCTTTGGCATAGACTCCTGCCACCTGTCACTCTTTCGAGTTTTCGGGACATTCTCTCCCAAAGCACTACCTTCTCCATTGCCCGACACCCAAAGTGCCGAAATCCAAAAACTTTAATCCAGGTCCTATCGCAACTCGCAACTTCAGGATTTTAATTCCACTGTACTCGACTCTTTGTCGCTAGGATCCCCAAAATGCCGAAATGATCTGATGGCTTGTGAAAAGCAAAATCAATGGTCCAAGTTGATTCTAGATCCTAGAGAAGTAATCTAGTATGCCTCTAACCACCTTGAAATTTCCTTGGATCCTATGGTCCTCATGATTTCGAGAATTCCCCACAAAGAATGTCAATCGCTCGTTGCTCCTTGATAACTCTTGCGAAATAAACCAAGGTTCTTCCTTTGGGATTTAACTTCTGCAAAATGAATTTGCTTCATCTCCCCCTTGTTTATCTCAAGGCACTAACCCTCCTAAGCTTTCCTTGCAACCTCGAGTCTTGAATAAGACTCCTGCGCGCACTTCTTGTGACAGTCCCTCAAATACTTCTAAGTATTTGATTCTCTCGACTCTATGCACTTTTTTGCAACAACAGTCTTCCAATTCACTTCTTGGTTGATAAGTTCTCAACTTTCAACTAGCCTACGCACACCTTGCATGACTCCTGTGTCTCACCTACACTTCTGTAGGAATGAGAACAATGGTATCCCTCCTGAGCTTTTAGAGATAAAATCTGAATCTCCGTCAACACAATTCTTGCGGACGATTTCACTGCACTCCTTGCAGGAACTTCTCACTCAGGAAGAGAAACAATTGAAACTCATTCTCTCTCTCTCTCAGACTTTAAACATTTAACATGAAATCATACATTCACACAATATTAAAGAAAATGCATAACAGAGAGAATAAACAACCAGAAGCATACCATTCAGCATGTACACATAGAAAACATCATAACACCATAATCGAAATTAAAGATTCATATATTAATTCAAAGCTCCTGTACATGAGTTCTTATTCTCAACTCTTTGCTACAACTCTCTTCTTCTCTATGCTCAATGATCTCTGATTGTTAATGTTCCAATGAGGTGAGGGTGTCTATAGTCGGTTTTCCCTCCTACGCTCTAAACTTTCTAATCTCAAATTTAAATCTACCTACTTACATTAACTATGCATAAATGCCTCTACCTACTACAGATGAGAGAAAATCACTCATGATCTGTTTACATCCTCCAAAATATAAATGCAAGGTACACCTTATTACATTAATATTTCAAAAGCATTCCAAAACACTTTTGCAACATGCTGAAATGTGTTGGCACTCATCCCAACTATCTTCCGCCCCCGCGCTCGCTTGCTGTTGGCGATGCTCCTGCATCATAATGCAAGACAAGCGAGATGGTTGGCCTTTTTAAGTGAGTTTGATTTTGAGGTATGACACATCAAGGGTAAAGAAAAAAAAATTGCATATACACTAAGTCAGAGGACTAATGGGATTTATGAAGTAATTATCAACAAGACTAAAAATGATATTGAGCATAGGATAAAATCTGCAAACAGTAATGATGAAAATTACATCAAAACCATAGAAATATTCCAAGGAAATGCAAAAAATCTGAACAAAGCATATTTGACTATAGATAAAAATGGATTGTTAAGGTTCAAAGATAGGTTATATGTACCTAACTCTACTAAATTAAAGATGATAATTCTTGAGGAGTTTCACAAAAATTCATATTTTGGTCATCCAGTATACCAGAAAATGACAACAGCCTTAAGGAAATAGTTTTAATGGCCTAACATGAAAAATGAAACAATTGAATACTTGTCTAAATGTTTAGATTGTCAACAGATAAAGGTTGAGCATCAACATCTAGCAGGTATGTTACAACCTCTTCCTATACCCGAATGGAAATGGGAAATTATTTTAATGGACTTCATCAGAGGTTTCCCTAAGACTCAAAGAAAAAATGACCCAATTATGGTAGTTATTGATAAGCTAAGTAAATATGAACATTTTATACCTGTGTAATTTACTTACAAAGCGATTAATATCGATGAAATGTTATGAAATAAATTTTTAGATTGCATGAAATTCCTAAGATGGTGATTTTAGATAGAGATGTCAAATTTACATCCAATTTTTGGAAAGAATTGTTTGCAGGTTTGGGTACTAATTTGAATTTCATCACAAGTTACCATCCACAAACGGATGAGAAAATAGAATGAAAAAACCAAATTATCGAAGACATGTTACGGATGTATGTAACAACTAAACCAACTATGTGGGAACAATATTTTCGCTTAGTTTAGTTTGCATACAATAATGGTTATGAAGCATCACCTCAAATGATTCCCTTCGACGTATTATAAGGAAGGAAATGCACAACCCCGATCAGTTGGGATAATCCACTTGACAGGATTATGGTTAGGCCGTAAATGCTCCAATAAATGGAAAAAATGGTAAAAAGGTACAACAAAACTTGAAAGAGGCACAAGATAAACATAAAAGCTATGCAGATCTAAAAAGGGGACATCAAGAATTCAAAATAGGGGAACAAGTATATCTAAAAGTCAAAGAAAGAAAAATCTCCCTAAAGATAGGAAATTGTTCCAAGTTGGCACCAAGATTTTGTGTCCCCTTCAATATTTTATCTTGAATCGGACCCATGAGGTATCAACTAGCACTTCCTGCAAGTTTAAAAGTTCATAATGTTTTTCATGTTTCATTATTAAAAAGATATATTCATGATCCTACTCACATCATTGTTTGGAACATGGTGCAGGGGGAACCAGAAGGAAAGTTCCAAGTAGAACATCTATGCATTTTTGATAGGAAATAAACAGTTCTTTAGAATAGAGCCATTACCCAGGTAAAAGTGCAATGGAAGCACTTTAGTCATAAGGAGGCCACTTGGGAATTAGAAGAAGATATGAAAAAATATTATCTAATCTTTCTCCAAGATATGATTGAACACTGCAGACAGTGTTGTACTTAAGGGGGAGAGGATTTGATATCGTCAAATTGTTAGGGAATAAATTCCAAGTTGAAATTAGAAATAAATTTCCATTTATGGAAAATCCAAATTTCAAAATAAATTTCCATTTATGGAATATCAGAATTTGGAATTTTGGAATATGTGATTATTATTTTTATGACTGTTGGGAAAAGGATTGACTTTCCAACTGTCCTCTTTTTGACAGACAAATGTATGAGACAAACGTTTTTAATAAATTAAATTCTAGAAGACAAATGGAGCAACTGGGTTAAAAATAGTTGACTATGAATCCATGAGTGGGGAACAGGTTTGAGTGAACTCATAGCTGATTTTTACGAGTGTCATAAGTTGAGTTATGTCACTGGCAGCCCATGAAAATTAGGGATTTGTAAAGTTGTGAATTTCCCCAAGGAGGGAAAGGAATGGAAAATCCTAGGCACAAGTTAAATACAACATATGTGGGAGGTAGGACGTTGATTAGTATGTTGGTGAATGAGAATTGTTTTGTTGTTAGGAGCACATATAGTGTGAGGAAAAACATTATCTTGACTATGGAAGGTGATAGTGGCTAAGGAGTGCGACTCAAGTTTCCCTTATGGAGTCATGGTCAAGCTAGGGCATGATCAGG
>JASDQU010279057.1:0-11725 GCA_032191745.1 Picea mariana
ATAATGATTTGTATTACTCTATTAAACACAACACAGTACATTAATATAGTTGGATTGAGATCCAACTTATTCCACTCTTGGAGGGAGAGGTTGAGAGAATCTCTCAACATCCTCCAACAACCCAATCCAATCCCTACTTTCTAGGATGCATCATAATGAGGCATTATCTCTAACATCTGAAATATAAGATGATTGCGAGTTTGCTATGTTTGACTAAATCATGCTCATTAGTTGCATATTGTTTTATACCTGTTTTTTAAGGCCTCTTCCCCAGCTGGCTTGAGCAGGAACTCGATCGGACGGGACTATGTCAAAGATTATTCGGGCCACCCCGGTCTGTCAAAGAATCTCCCTCGCTCGGCCTGCTCAGTCCAGAGAGAGTCAACCTCTACCGATCACAGAGCCTCCTTCATACAACATAATGCAAGAACTTCTGAGTGTGCCGGCGAGAGTTTCGATGAGTGGCACCCCAAGTTAGGAAAGCCTTGGCAACCGCCCTGCAAAATGCCGAACAATATGCGTCGTAGATCAATAGAGCTGAGGGGAGATAACATGATGCTTGTGCCACATGCACCTGCTGATGTGATTGAATCAATTATTGGGTTTTAGTTTTAGGAAGCACAGCGAGTCCCTACCCATTATGGCAAAGAAACACAATTGTGTTGGCAGGGACTTGTTGCTCGCAACCCTGCTTGTTAATTTAGAAATTGAATAATTGAGTAGTGTATATTAAGATTATGTTTTAACTTTAGTCACAAATTCAATTAATAAATTCAATTAATAAGTAAATAAATTTATTTATTTATTATACATTTTGTTAATTTGTTTTTTTTTATTTTTAAATTAGTATAAAATAGATCAAAATTTATTAATACATATTTTTTATATAATTTGAGATATAAAAATATATATTTTTGATATAATTTGAGATATAAATATTGGGTATAGATAAAAAAAAAATGAAATAAAGGAAGTGGGTTCAATCCATTGATTAACTTATTTGTATTTTAATTATGTTGAAGGCATTATTTTAAGGGGATAGTTCCTCTTCAAACTTTACTTACAAAATTGAAGAGGAGACATTATTTACACACAAAATTAAACTACATTTTATTAATTATTTGTAAGGCATTATTTTAAGGGGATAGTTTCCCTTCAAACCTTATTCACAAAATTGAAGAGGAGACATTATTTACACATAAAATTGAACTACATTTTATTAAATCAAGCATACATATTTAAATACAAAAAATATTGAAGAGGAGACATTATTTACACACAAAATTGAACTACATTTTATTAATTATTTGTACGGCATTATTTTAAGGGGATAGTTCCCCTTCAAACCTTACTCACAAAATTGAAAAGGAGACATTATTTACACATAAAATTGAACTACATTTTATTAAATCAAGCATACATATTTAAATACAAAAAAATTTCCCTCAACAATGAATGTAAACAGGACTACCAAAACTTCTCAAGTGATCAATTGAAGGCTTCTTCCCTGTGGATATTTTTCTGGAGTTTTCTCTTCCAAGGATTTATGAGAACACCTGTTCTGAATATAGACTGCAGTACTTGCATATTCGTCCCAAAGAGATAATGGAAGATTCTCATCATACATCATAGCTCTGTCTGCCTCACAAATTGTCATGTTCTTTCTTTATGCAATCCCATTTTGTTGGGGATTGTAAGGTATGGTCAACTCCCTATTAATCCCAGACATAGATCATCATACTTGTGGGAGTCAAACTCTTTTCCATTATCTGTTATGAAAACATGAATATGTATACCTATTTAATTCTCAACAAGATTCTTAAAATCCCGAAATTTACTGAAGGATTCATCTATAGTTTTCAGAAAATAAATCCATGTTTTACGGGAGAAATCATCAATAAAAATGATATAATAAAGACAACCATTCATGGACGGAGCAGTCATAGGTCCACAAAGATCAGAATAAATAAGATCTAAGATACCATTGGTTTTTCTATTACTGTGAGGATAATCTTTCTTTGTATTTTTACCAAGAGCACAACCTCTACAAATACTATCATGCTCAAAACAAAAATTGGCATACCTATTACCATCATTTACAAACCTAGGAGAGCATTATAGTTGAGGTTTCCAAACCTTCCGTGCCATAGTTCGCAGGGGTTGATCATCTCATGAGTTAATTCTTGAATACCTTGACCAGAACTTCGTAAATTCCACCTTCTTAAACTTCGATTTTCATGGTTGAGCTCATACTTTCATTTGAGGGCCACATAAGAGTCTTTCCTTTGGAGAAGGCTACTGTGTACCCTTTACTTTCTATAACTACAACTGAAATAAGATTTTTCTTTAAACCATGAACATAAAAAAATTCTTCAACATGAAATACATTACCCGACTAAAGCTAAAAATATGTTGATCCAACTCCTTTGATGGCATAAGTTCCATCATCACCCAATTCTACCTTCACATTGAACTTCTTATCTTGGTAGTTCACAAGGTTCTTTTTGAATCCTTTCATGTGCTTGGAGGCCTTGTTGTCCACTAACCATATCTCTTCTAATTTAGTGATAGCGTTGGAGAGAGATGAAACAAGATAACTCTCTCTGCGTTGCTCTTGTTCTTTCAAGGAAGTTCTGGTTCTCTTTCTTTGAGGTTCTTCTTCCTCAGTTGCAACTGAAGCATGGAACCTACCTTTCCATTTCTTCTTTGAAGTAGGGTTCCTACAAAATTTTGCATAATGATGTAGCTTGTTACAAATAAAGCATATTACTTTAGACAAATGAGAGTGAGGATAAGAGTGCTTACCATAAGGTTTCTTACCTTTGACTTTATGCTAAGGAAACCTATTCCATTTCTTGGCTTTGGCGGAAAGAGCATGGTCTTTCACAATGGAGGGTTCATTTCTTCTTTTAGTTATTCCCACTTCTTCCAAGCAATCATGCCAAAATCTCTCGAAGTTGGATTGAACTTCTCTTCCATGTTATAATTTAAGGGAAATTTTATACACTATCTAAGAACATAAATAATCTTATTAAATTTATATTTATTTTCTACTGTAATTGTGGATCAACAACACATTTAAAAATTCTAGTATAAAATGTAATAGCAAAAATCATAACATAAATCTGAGAATTACATTAGCAAAACAAAGAACAAATTTACCTAATATGTTGATGTTATCCTCTTAGATGTATGCTCAGAAAAAGATTTAAGGGATCATTGATCAAACCCTCAGGGTAGATCTCATCATGATCCTTAGAACAAATTTCCAAGAAGAATCGTTAAGGGTAGTGGACCAGAAAACAGTAAGAGACCATGCCATTGTCAAGTAATAGGGTTGAATGTAAGGCTCTTTCTCAAACTAGGGATGGAAATAAAAACTCAAGCATCCTTAACTCTTACAATCCACAAAAAGATTGTTACAAAAGTTCCAGAATAGTGGCAACGCACACAGGGAAGCAAGATAGTCACCAGCAAAACATGTATGTACCAACAAGAGGAGCATGTACCAGCAAAAGAAGGTTATACTAGCAAGAGAAACACCTAGCAACAAAGGAGACACCAACAATAGGAACTAGAGACTTCAAACAACAACTAGAGAGAGGCATGCAATTGACTGAGAAGGACCCTTAGGGTCAATGACAGTAGGAGACTGGAGAGGGTAAGCCCATAGTAGCTGAGAAAACCTTAACACACCAAAAAATATGTCATAGAGGGGGTCTTAACCACTTAGCAATTGAACAATAGGGGCCGCAAAAACCTCATACAAAAAAGTCAGCTAGGAGAGAGAGTGAGTGTAATGAGTGAGTATAGATCACTCTAATTTATAGTTTTGGTGGGTAGGTTAGGGATAGTTTATTTAGTCCTAACTTTAGGGTTAGGATTTAAACCCTAATAATTAAATAAATACATAATTAAACAAATAATATTTTATAACATAAAATATTATTTGTTAAATCATAAAAGTAAAAAAGGAGATAACAAGTCAAGGAGAGGGGATCCAAAATCAAGGTGGCTCGCTTTCTTTAGGAGAAAGAAAAGAACCAAACCAAAACACACACACCAATTAAGGGGGATGTAACTCAAACAACGAGGTTTTCAAAGACAAAGTCAGCAAGGTAAGTTTTTCTTTAATGGCCTAATTTCCACATGAGTCTCATGATATAACTTATAATCTTTTATCATCCCAATATACGAGGAAAGTCAATGATGTGATCATGCCCTTCTTTTTAACTGCTCCTAGGTCTCATGGACCATCCCAAGAGAAAAGAGGGTCACACATTGTCTCATCTTGGTACTTAACCAAGAAACTGCCTGGTCCCATACCAAGGTACCCCAGAAGACATCTGGGGGCACTGAATCACAACTAGGGTCTTATCCACTAATGTACACAACCAAGGATCAATCCAAGCACGAGCAAGGATTCTGTGGAAAACATCTAGAGGCCCTAGAACACATCCAGGGACTTATACAATTAAATTGCTTGGTCCTTGAACAAGAACCCCAGAAATACACTGGAGGCCCTCACTATGGTCTTTTTCCATGGCTCTAACTGCTTGGTCCCAGACCAAGAACCCTAGGAGTGTACTGGGGTCCTTAGATATCAACTAGGGTGTTTTCCATCCTCCCGAAGAATGGCTCTTGTAGCTGCATTAATTTTAACAATCCATTTACATATGAGAGAAATGCTTCCATGGTTTTGGAGGACCATCTATTGTTGTTTGTACAAGGTCATCATCATATACTGCAACTCCAATTGTTGCAAGTTGATCTCTTGTTTGGGAAAGTTTTGAAAAGAAGGTAGAGATGATTTCATCCTTTACCATATTTAATGTACATAATTGTTTCTTCAAGGTCCTCTTCTGAGTTGGGACCTTCTTTTCATACAAGTTGGATAGGGAATCAAAGCATTTATTTATTTTCCTTAAGTGAGCAATAAGATACATCATACTATCTTTAACTAAGTGAAAAATGACCCCCTTGGCTTTGGCCTTCCTTTTCTTATATGCTTCTATTCCTTCATTTTTAGCAGGTTCTTCCACTACCCTGGTAATCAACTCATTCAAGTCACTTTCTTCCAGGATATTGAAGACCCTAGCCTTCCAATCATTGAATTTTGAATCCCCTTCAATCTATCTTCTACTTTGACTGAAGATGAAGACATACTGAAATCTATTTACAATAGAGATCTGATACAAAACAAACTTATTATTGATCTGAAAAACAAACCCTTAATAGAGGATCTACGCAGGCTCAAAAGTCTGCCACAAATGAGCTCATTTCACGCCCTAATCTTTGATTCCATATTAGAAGTTAAGGGAAAAAACAATAGGCTAGCTAGAAACATAAATATTTTTATAATTTCTAAACCATTATCTACTGCAATTTAAGATTAGCATACCATTTAAAATATTCAGATGCATAACCTAACAACATGAGTATATAAATAACATACATAATTCAAATCTCAGTATTACCATAGTTGTAGAAGAGGAACACATGTACATAATTAGTTTTTATTTCCTCTCTCCAATGTATGCTCGGAAAAAGCTTAGTAGATCATGGATCAAACCCTCATGGTAGATCTCATTATGATCATAGGGACAATGCCAAGAAGAACTCTTAGGATAGGAAACCGAAAACAAATTTAGCAAGCTGAAAATCTATAGTCCAAGCCAAATACTTGTGATCATATGGTTACTTCCTATGTGTCTTCTATGTGCAATTCCAAACCTTTCTTGAGACATACACATAAAATGAAAAACAAACCTTCCTCAAACTTAAATAATCATATAAATGTGAATTATAATAAATATGTGGAACAATAACATAAACACAATGCACACATTCTAACTAATGTCGGGTAGTTATTTCAGCCTCGCCGGGTAGTTATTTCATCCTTGAATAATTTAATCGGAGGCAAATAATCAAACATATTGAACCATGATTTGGATTGGGGCTCGAGGGGGAGAAGAGAGATGTTCATAAATGGATGAAATGTGAATAACAATAAAAACCTTATACTTATACATGATAGATGATACCACCACTTTCGTATCTTGAGTTCAAGTTCCTCCTTCTTAGACCACTCATCCAATTTTACTCTACCTATTATGTCCAACTTTTTTCTATGGTTGAGAAATATAAAATATGTTTTAACCCAGCTAAAAGTTAGAAATAAATTCATAACCAGGAGGTTTTGATAAGGAAAAAGAAATAAAAATCCAAGGTTGATTCTAAAATTACTCAAATATATCATTTTTCTCAATGGTCTCTTATCCCTTTTCTCAACAAATAACTCAAATTTATACGATGAAATTGTAGTTAAATTAGTTGGAAATGGAAGTACAGGTTGTACAGGTGTAAAAACCCTTTGTTATTCTCTAAGGTGCGCACACTTAATGTACATTTATTATTTTTTTAGCATTTTTGGAAAATTCCCATGAGTTGCTTGAGGCAAATCTATCAACAACCCACAAGTTTCTTGAAGGAAAATAAAGAAATAATCTTCTACAAATCACATTTAAATATTTTCAATAACAACCCATGAACTTAACAAAACAAATATTGTTGGAAAATGTAACTCCTACTTGTTTTAATAATGTGTGAAGAGAATATATTAGCTAATGTATTTAGTTATTGAAAGGTAGAGTCAATGTCTACATGACTAGTTTAAGTCTATTACTTAAGAGGTTATTAGTTAGTTGAATTTGAGAGATTTGGTTCAACTAATTTTGTTCCTAGTTTGGTGTGTGGTTGAGATATTCTCTCAACCTCTCCTTCTATATTGGGAATAAGTTAGATCTAATAACAACATCATGTCAACTCTATATAATGGAATCACAATCTATTGTAAATATTCAATAATTCCATGAATTTTTTGTGTGTGGAATCATCTCTACTCTCCTGTGTTTGATTAAAGTATCAAAGCTTGTTTGGGTTTGAATCCACCATGGGCTTGCCCAAGAAAATGTTAAGAGTAGTGTAGTGTTAAAGTATATTGTTTGTCCATCTAATTTTCCTATTGCTGATAGATATGTGCAAGAAAAATAATCCATGCTGACTGTGATTTGGTCAAGAGATGAAAATATTGGAAGTTTATCATCTATAGAAAGGAGGAAGTGCTAACAGTGGAAATATAATTGATAGAAAGATTCTGCAGGAGGTGCTAACAGTGGAAATGCAATTGATAGAGAGATTCTGGGAAGCATGTAAGAACGCTAGGACAGATTTGTTGAAAAGATTGTCATCACAAGGCACGTTTCAAATCAACAGCAATGACTAACGTGGGTCATAGGTAGGTAGGATTTCTAGAACCTTCTACGAAGCTTGAAGGACCCCCAATCCTTTTATAAAACAATAATATGGATGAGGAGAAGGATTAGTGGTTTTATCTAAGTATTGAAGGATCGGGCAATTGCAATAGTTGAATTGAGTAGTTACATTTAGAAAGAAAGCAATAGAGAGCATCCACGAGCAGGAGGAAAATCGTGATTTGTTAAGGGTCAATACATAAAAAAATAAATACATAATTAATTTTTATTTTGTTACATGGTTGTACATCGATTTACTATGTACGCGTGACTGGAGGATGTATTAGAATTCGACAAATATGTGGTAGTAGTTGTACTCGAATTGAATTTGTCATGAAAGTGATAATTCAAAACCAAAACATTTATGCCAGAAAAATTTGGAGGGAGCCTGCTAAATTCTTCGTATGGAATCGACGAAGATCATGTTCTATGCGTCAACAATTTCATTTTATAGTTCAAGAATGTGGGGCTAGATTTTGTGATGTTAGAGACTCTATCTGACATTTTTTTTAATGAGAAAGAAGTAATTCTCTCACACGATAAAATACGACCATCATGCCAATTTAGAAGAGAAGAAAGCGGTGGAGAGTGTTCCTGTGCATGTGCCCGTTTGGAGAACATAAGGAGAGTCAAAGATCCAACAATCCCTAGAGTCCATGAGGTAGGCCATTGATGAAATCGTAGGAAGCGTCGATATTGATGAGGTAGGAGAGGTCAAATTCACGGTATTGATATTGATGAGCTATGTGGGTTGACGGAGGAGTGCATGCGGTCTTACATAGCCCGTATGAAAGAACCTTCTATTGGTGATGGCTCTGCGGGATCTACGGAGAAGCGTTGTTAAGAGGATGCAGACGACGACGTCCTGTCAGATGGAAAACAAATGGAGGATTATTCCCCAGTCCAGGCCAAGCATTCGCGAAGGGGATTTGAGAACCTTTCTAATTGGTGAAATTGATGAAGCAATTGGGGTATTTTTAGGTGGTTGAGACAATGGGCGATAGATGCCCCCATGATGATACAAATTGGATTTGTTTTGTGGACTCCTTTGTCTTCTATTGTGAGGATTTGATGTCATATGTTTAGTCCTTTTTCCAGGCCACATGGTTGGCTTATAAGTCTTGAAAATTATCAATGAATCCACTACATGCTTCGTATGCTTCGTTGGCATACCCGTTTCAGAAGAATAATTGTAGGTTCCTGCATTTTTCATTCATACGACGTGTGTGACAGTTTCATATCGTGTGTGGTATTTGTTGCATCACCCCTACTGAACGATATTCACTTTCAAGTTGGTGTTAGGCCCTGGAGTACAACGGGTTCCCAGTCAATATGAGGTATCAATGGTACGTTTGGTTTCGAGTTGGTATGTGTTCAATAAAATAGCTCTATAAGTGAGTGAATAAATAGTTCTACAAGTCAGTGAAAAAGTATGGAAACTTGTTTGGTGTGCCCGAGCTCATTGAGGGATGTATTGGTTGAGAGAGATGACTTAATTCACAATGGGTCAAAGCTGGTATGTTTCATCTCTGTGAAGAGTAGATGAATTCATCTTAACTATGAAAGTGCATCATTGTTCTTATGCATATAGGTAAAACTGGCTATTCAATCCTACTCGAGAATGGGTATTTCCCTAAAGGGGAAGGTTGTACAACCATATATGGGGTTGTGAACACTCAAAGTTGGATGTGCATGTTGGGTGATGTTAGGAGACTGAACAAGGAAGGACAAGGATATGTGTCAACAAAGAATGGGTACATCAGTTGCACTAGAAGTTAAGTTATAGGAAAAATTGTTTGCACATGCAAGGAGAGTGAAAGTGTTTATGATTTCACTAGGAAGGAAAATGGCAGAGATGAAACAAGGATAGATATGTTTTCCTTGATGTGGAAGAGATTTATTTTGAGTTTGATTCCAAGGAAGATTATGGTAACTCTTATGGAAACTGTGGAGATTGGTTGTGGTGGTAGCTGAGATTGGTTAGTTATGGACAAATAAGGTAGAAAGGTAAATTTGGTAAGGTGTGTTGAATAAAAACGACTTAATCATATTGTAATGTGAGTCACACATTATATTTGTAGTAAGTCTATAATGTCATGTTTTTTATTCTATGAAGTGGTCCTTGAGAAGTTTGAGTTTGTACTTGGCATCTCCATGAGTGGAGTATGTAATGTATGTACCTATATTTATGTATGTAACATGTAAAGGGTATATTGTTGTAATACCTCAATAGGCATGCTTACCCCTTCACCATCTGTCCTTTATGACTTGGATAACTTGTCTACTATAATGAAGTAGCCTCTATGGTGGAGTTATTTAACACCAGGGGTGGGCCATGTTATTGGTTTTAGACTCTGGGAGGTGAAATTATGCACTTAGGGGAGGTTCATCAATAGGTTGAATGAACCATGTACATAAAAGATATTCCTATTAGACCAACGATTACAACGGTTGATGACCCATGTATTCTGATGGATGGTTGTTACTATATATGGACATTGACAATTTGGTGATGTTTGTATGATCCAAGTATGGCATGAAAGTCTCGAGATGTACCATAGATAGACTTTGTTGATCAAGAGGTTCTTAAATTCATAGTGGAGCATGTGTTGTAGAAAAGAGAAGGTGTTAATGAAGACTCCAATAGACAAAGATCAAGACAAGTAGTCTTGAAGGGCATGTGTTGGAATATGTAATTCCTACTTGTTTTAATAATGGGCGAGGAGAATATATTTTCTAATGTATTTAGTTATTGAAAGGTAGAGTCAATCTCAACGTGAGTAGTTTGAGTCTATTATTTATGAGGTTGTTAGTTAGTTGGATTCGAGAGGTTTGGTTCAACTACGTTTTCTCCTATTTTGGTGTGTGGTTGAGATATTCTCTCAACCTCTCCTTCTACATTGGAAATAAGTTAGATCTAATAACAACTTGTGAACTCTATATAATAGAGTCACGGTCTATTATAAATATTTACTAGTTCCATGAAGTTTTGTGTGTGGGGAATCATGTCTACTCTCCCATATTTTATTTAATATAAGTACAAGTACACAAAAAGGCATACAATAACACAGTATGTTGTGCAGAAAACCTTCAAGGGGTATAAAAACTCCATAATGAAAAAATAAATTTATTATGAAATACTTTAGAGAGTTAGAATGGGACACTAGATGAGGGCATGTAACATAGTACTCCCTTTGTGTGGTTACCATCTAATGTCGGTTAGAATTGGATAAGGCTAAGTGTCTCATGATTTCTTAAAGTGTTTGTTGATGTATGTTTTTCACCACCTTTCTTTCCAAATGCTAGAATCTTATTATTAGTCCTTGCCTAGGCGAGGGACTGTAGAATTCTCGCAGTGGTCAACATCCTTTGACCACCTATTAACCGATGTATTTTGTGACATTATTTAGTTCGTTTTGGAGATGGTTTCATTGGATAACCTATGTTCCCAACTATCGTGTCTTATTTCCTTTTTAATTTTCAATTTTTAATACCAACAAAATTATTTTTCTAATTTTCTAATTTCACTTAATTTCTGATTGGTTAAGGGCATTGCGATTTGACTTTATTTCCCTAGTGTAAGAGAATTTATTTTCGGTCTTTTTATAATTAAAAAATAATTAAAAAAACAAATACTAAAAATTAAGTTAGTGGTGTACACAGTTTACTGCAGTCGAGGTTTGGGCGTAGGTTTTGGCAGTCGAGAACACTATCTCACCTCCAACTACTTACCACTGACACTATGTCACCGTCATCTTCTTACCTCCAACACTATCTCATCGCCAGCGACTTACCACCTCATCGCTTGTTCCTGTATATACACAACATACAATGCCCATCATTGTGTACTTTGATATTTCGATTTACACAACAATCATGGAAGAAGAAGAGGGAAGTTGTTGAAAGGGTTCCCTCTATTATTCTCTTTCAAGAATAATCCATCTACCCTTTATTATGCTCTTTCAAGGGCTCCATGTCGATTTTAGCACCAACTCTGGGAAGACGCTTGCTTTTTTTGGTTCTTCTTTGTTCCTTTGGTGAAAATTCTTCAAGTGCCTCACCGAATCTCTCAAGTCTCAGTTGAATATATCTTCAATTTGAATTACAGGCAATATAAAGCTCTTCACGCCCACAAGGGTGTACACCAATTGGAAAGTGTCGTGCAAATGGAAGGAAAGATGTAAAGGAGGTCTCAAGTTCGATTCTCACCCTGATTTACTTGTGCTCCATGCTTGCGAGCTGTGTGGTGCACCTGGGGTTATAGTGGTAGTAGACAGGTATTGACCACATGTCACGCGAGTACGAGAACCGCCAGTTGTCGATTCCCTAGTGTATATATATATATATATATATATATATATATATATATATATATATATATATATATATATATATATATATATATATATATA